>JACXIT010000179.1:113819-129891 GCA_014737525.1 Bombus difficillimus | reverse complement strand
AAGTAATACAAAAATCAAAGTTTTTACTAAATCATCAAACATTTCCTATTTTTGAAAAACTATATGTTGGTCATAAAACTATATTAAATTTCAATAAGGTCTATTTCTTTTATTTCATAAAGAATTAATGCCAAAATTGATTTGTCTTTTCTTAAATCGTAAATATTCGACAGTGAAATGTTATGGTTTGTGTACTATACAGTTGTTATGACCTTACCATGGCTTTCTCAATGCATAGATATATAGCTAATATTTTTCTTAACAAAATGTAATAAGATGGAGCAGTGGTATTGGGTATGATATTAATGACTGAAGCCGCTTCACGTAAAGGTGATGTAAAAAAGCGACGAATATTCGCAGCAATAGGCGCTGGATTAGTGGCTATCTTCTTTAGTTTGCTGTTATCAATATTTAGGAACAAAGTACAGGGCTATCCGTACAGGTAAATAAAATATTTTTAATTTGTATTTTATTCTTAATTGATAAAACATTTCCATGTTGGTGTATATTAATATATTTATAAAAACATTAATTATTGTGATGCATGCAAAAATTCTAAATAAATATATCAATATACTCCACTTTTTATATTTTTCTAAGAATTACTATTATCTCGTATCTCAGAGAGGATTAAATTATTTGTTTCAGTTTACTATTCAAGTGAAAGAATAAATAAATATACAAGAAGTCGATATTTGTATATATTGCAAAGAAAATTTCTCACTTATTTGTCAAGATTAAAAATTAGGATACAAATAATAAATAAATACTTTAGCTTTAATTATTGTTAAAGTGTTGTATTTTAATCATAATTTACATTTGTTTGTACGTAATGTAAAATAAATTAATATTCAAAATCATATTATTTCTTTTATTGTTGTCTTATGTCACATCAATTATGTAAGATCATTAGCGGCTGGAGATATTATGAGGGTATAACATGTGAGAACTATGAGAAAATAGTGATGGTGTAGACTTACAGGTTTATGTGGACTTAGAACTACCAGAGCCACACTGAAGTAGGCATATATTGCTTAATATAATTTATTTCAAATGTTATATAAACATATATTTTATTAAGAAGATATAACTACTTCACTTCTTTCATTTAATTATAATATTGCTTCGTAAATAAGATTTCTGTAATAACATTATATGTATAATAAAAAGAATTTTGTCATACTTAAAAAATATAAGGAAGTAGAATTCTTCGCGACATTGGATAATTTTTAAATGTCTGTATATACCATTTGTGAGTCAGTACAGCAGTAACAGTCTAAAATAAAAGAAAGAAATTATTAATTCAAAGTTACATACACACTTTAAAAATGTTATATAATATTTTTACCTGATTAATTATGACCCAAAGTGTAATATAATGAAAATTAGTACTTTGCCATAAGATAATAGAAAGTAGTATGTAAATAATTATCTCTGTAAACTGCAATGCGCCTGATATATACTCAAACAGACCACCATGTGGTATTTTATATGCTGTGGAAGTAATTTTTTTATCTTTATTATATCGTAAGTTACTAAGAATAAAATTTGTCCTGAGTTGTACATATGATGATAGTACGCAAATAATAGCACATATTAGTTGTAAATACGTAATTCTTCTCCAGGAAAAGTTTCCTTCTGAACCTACATGAGGAACATGCAGCTTTAAAAGAAATTAGGCTCAATTGATTAAAAATAAATTTTAATCTGATCTTTATAAGTGTTTAATTACCTTCAACAAAACCATTAGATTCACCTATGATACATATCAAAGTTCCTATGTAATGTATGTATCCCATTAAGTAATGGCTAATATTCATCATATTATCACTAAAGATATTTACAAAATGTGCTTCATAAAATCGTTTCCAGCAGTGTAAAGTTAAAAGTAGAGTTGCTATAAATGTACTTTCTGATGATACTGCAAAACATTTGTTAAATGAAATGCTTACTAATAAAAGATATTTTTTATTAGTTTTTTACGCCTAATTTTTACGCCTAGTGATCTACGGCTAAATGCTCTGTCGTCATTCACATACCGATACACATATTTCTTTTAATCAAGTCAATTCTCGAATTTATTTTTCTTTCAATTTTCGGCGATTTATTTTCGAGCAGTTATCCAGACTTTAATAAATAAATTTAAAATTCAATAGCATCTAAGTATTTACCTAGTGCTTGTCTGAATGATCCCAAACATATATTTAATATCCATATAACATTTTTGGAACTATTACCCGTCCATAAAAATTTACAAATTACTAAATACAAGACATAACTTGAAACTGGTGCAGCCAAAATATAAAAATGTTTAAACCATCTAAAATGTTATAAATGATTACTTTCCTAAAAATATTGTAATAAACTAATAATATATTGATGAATTTGTTGAAAAGCTACTTTCTCAGTTGATGGGATTTTAATGGAACTTCTTTTAATTATTTTGTTGTAACGTACATATAAGAAGAAAAATAATATGCGAATGCATCCGTATATTAATATTGTTCATGAATATGCTAACAATATTTCTTTCTTAATTAAATTAACGATTTTTAAATATCATAAATGTATATAATGTGCTTAATCTAGCTGATGCCTATTAATATCAACAGTACTTTATTTTTTCTTAAAATCAGTAACGTTCATCCAATCTTTTTTATTATTTCTCTTGTTATATGTACGTCACAACAAAATGATTAAAAAGTGTCCTGTTCAAGTCCATGGGTTTTTCAACAAATTGGTCAATATATGAATTAATTAACGTATTATATTATTATTACTCACCTTTTAGGTACTTCTGCATTTGTAATTATTGATTGATAAGTAATAGAGTATTTACCGTAACGAAAACAACGAGTTATCAAAATGGGCAGGTAGGCTTCCGCATAAATGAGTAATAATCCAACAATACCCGTAAATAACGAAGCAGAAATAAATATAATAAGTATAATATTTGTTTGCATTTTATTTTAATTCTTACTGACGAAGTAAATGTAACACTGTTTATATTCTGATATGTCTGCTACTACTTATTTTTTCCACTAAACCCACTTTCATACAAGTTAATAGACTGGAACAAAGTACATATGTGTATATTTATATATATAAGTATGATGGCAAGTACATATGTATGTATTATTGTTATCTAATCAACATTTCATAGCTATGTACTGTAATGGAACTGTTTGAATACTTATCGTATGTACGGGGAGTATAGGTGAGGAGCACTTATTGTCTTAGTGGCATTTCCATTAATCTCAGAAAAAATTGTTCGAAACAAAGAATCAATCTCGATTTAGTTACAAACTACAATAAAAAAATTTGCTTGATTTTTGCAAATGACACTATATATTCTTAATTTGACAGAGTTATAGCTAACTCCAAAATGAATTCAATGATCTCCTAAACTATGATTTTCACATTATCTTGAGTTCAGAAATTTTGATTTCTATGATTAGAAACGTCAATATGGAAACTTATTTTATTTATTCATATCTTTTATTTTTTTATTTCTTGATTTTTCATTCATTCACAGATCTATTGGAAGTGTTACATATTATTTAATGTACTGGATTCTGACCTGTATTATAATTATACGGTAGACATACAGATGAAAAATAATACTGCCACATTTGCAGGCGACACGATAATCCTTGCCAAACACGACAACGCCATCGAAGATTCAGGAACTACAAAAAACGCCTAGAGAACATGGCCATCCGACTTAACCATAGGAAATGTTCCTGCATTTAAAGGGTTATGCATTTAACTCAGAAGTAACTTAACTACCCGTGTTCGTGAAAACATGTGGGTATGGCAATACTGTAACATATACGCTTGCAGTGTTGTTAGAAATTTAATTAGCCGAGAAGGCAGAGCGGTTTAGTTGTCGATGAAAGAGTTTAAATTTGACATCACATAAAGAGAACACGGTCCCTGAGAAAACGAGTCTCACGTTTTCACCTTCGGATAAAAAGAAGACAGATGTACTGGCTAACTAGTCGAAACTCTAAACTCAGCATGGAAAATAAACTAAAAATTTACAGAACCTTAATAAAACCAATTTGGACGTACGGAATACCACTATGGGGGGGGGGGGGCAGCAGTAATGAGCCACATAAATAAATTAGAGTCGCTACAATCGAAGATACTGAGAACAATAGTCAATGCCCCATGGTATGTCAGAAACAAAGATATACGCTAAAAGCTAAAAATACCAACGGTCAAAGAATAAATCGGCAGGTACCCAGAAAAATAGAAGGAAAGAACGGCATCACATTCAGCTGGTTGCTGAAGCGAGCAAAACTCTCATATGAAGAAGACTAAAGAGAAAACACTTCACTGACCTCACTAAAGAAATAAAATAGACAAACTCGCAGATGGTATCCCGCTGGGGGTAGCCAACCACATGTTATTTAGCAATTACGCTAGAAAAATTTACCAAATGTCCAGCTGGACAAATTGTAAGGTACAAATTAAATAATAAAAAAGAAAAAGAAAAAACGTTTTCACCTTACGATTTCATATCTCTGCGTGTTCCAGAAACCTAGAAGGAAGCATGCGTACTCAGTTCTGTATCCACATGTAGCACAATTTCTTTTTAAATAACTGATATCTTGAATTATACTTACATGAAATGTAACTAGAATGTTACTTTTTTTAAATTAAAAATTGCATTTAATTGCAATACTTATTAGCGAATTACAATACAATGAAATCTTACACATTCTAATGATCTTCGAGATACTTCCTGTAGTTAGTACTTCAAAATTTATTAACGATAACTTTCTACAAATTCACCGTTTTTACCTGATTTTGGATCTGCTGTGAATAAATTAGAACCCGAACTGATTAACGTAGTATAAATCATGTGCAAATCGAAAACGGGGGGAGTAGAAAATAAAGTGTGATGAGTGTGTGTACATAGAGTGTGTGAACAACATGCAACTAAGGGCGTGCAGCTAGCTTGGCCCTTGTGAATTTACTAAATACTGTTTATTTTTCACGTTCACGCTTGATTAATTAATCTTATCAGAATATATCGACTGTAAGAACAAGGGACAAGGAAAGCAATTGAGACACAATAAGACACCTCATACAATTCATATTTAACAAATCAATTTAAAAAAGTAGAAATTAATTTAATCCTCGTGTTACAGTGTAGCATGTATACAGGGGCTGAGTCTTCGGACTAGTCGGTAAACGACTACGATTGAAGCAGGTTCCGTTGTGCCGCGTAAATTGTTCCAACGAGAACGCAGTTATTTATAAATGGCCGAAATAAGAAAAATAAAGCTCCTATATATTTTTTATTTCATCGATATAATGTTTTTTAGTTGAATTGTTGAGATTTTTACGATCAAAATGATACCGAACATAGCTATAGACGCGAAAGGAGGACGGTTCAGTTAGCTGCATAGAAGAAAATGTCTAGGTTAGTTTGAATATAACATTCTACGATTGAATTGAATATTGATGTTACATTTGTCATTTAATGATACGTTCGGCTTGCCATCGCTCTAACATTAACTACTATCGTTTGCCGAGTAGTCCGAAGAGACTCGGACACTGTAGCACGAGGGTTAAATTAATTTCATTTCTTTTGAACTGCTCTAAATATAAATTCTATGAAGTGTCTTGTTGTATCTCAATTGCTCTCTTTGTTTCTTATTTTTACATTCGTCGTATTCACAGTAGAGCGACCTAAAATAAGGTAATGGCGGCAAATTTATTGAGAGTTATCGTTAACAAATTTTGAAATACAACGTAGAAGATATTTAATACGTTAAAAATGAAAATTACTAATTTCGATGTTTATAAGAATGTGGATAATTTCATCGTAATTCGCTAATAACTCTAGCAACTGAATGCAATTCTAAATAAAAAAAAACATTGTCATTAAATTTCAGGTAAGCATAACCTAAAATATCAGTTATAAAAAAAAGAATTAAGTTACATATGAGAATAAAGTGCGCTTGTTTACTTCGAAGCTTCGAGCGCGCGCAGGGGCATGATATCGTCGGGCGAAAACGGCTCACTTTTTCTGTGATCGTCATCGTGTCTCCTTATTGTGACGTCATATTTAAAGTAACAAAATCGCTCTGCGATATTTGACTGTGTAGTAAGAGCATATGTTACACTGTTGTCAATTTCATATATAGATAACCCTAGTAGATAACCCTATATATGTCAATGAAAATAAATCGAAGCCATGTTGCCTTCACCCTATGTAAAGGCACATGTCCTCCAGTTAAATCCAGCCGTGTGGAAGTTTCCTCGAATTGTTAGTTAAATATCTCAAATAAACAGAATCTCGTTAAACAGAAGATTGACATAGAAAAAGCGCAAAGAAACAAAACGCAATAAGCTCAAAATAAAAGCAAAGAAGATATATTTGTTGATACGAAGATATTTCAAATGAAAACTTGAAAATAAAGTGCTGATATATCAGATGATCAGTATGAACGTACGGAATATATTTATTCAGCAAGCAATTCAAATATTGAAATACAACAAAGATTCCAATCAATTGAAAATTTTACAAATCATATGTAACACCCGTTGATATATAACCAACGAAGATATACTGCGATCTTTCCAGTGTCCTTATTTAGACAGGAGATAACTAGATACAGCGAACGTCGTGTTAAACGTTAAGCAAGTAACAAGGCACAAAATGTTACTAGCCGCAGAGTTAACATATCCCAAAAACCGTGTGTTCAGATTAAAATAACATAATCTGCTAGATCTGGTAAATTTCCTTTTTTGAACGTAACCACAATAAATCATTACGACAGCATTCAACTTGTTACTACATGCCATGAAATAAAGACAGCAAATTCCTAAGAGGAATTGATTGTAAATACTTTAAAATAAGATAAAAAAACTATTATCTAAAGTTAGTGTTTTACTTGTCCATTATAGCATACTATGCAAAACGGTACATTATTATTGTTGAATTTAGTTATTACATAATTTCATTTGTTTCATAAAATAATTTTTCAACAGGGACTAATCAATAATTTATAGGGACTAATTTAATAGGGACAGAGAAACTATACGTGATCGTAAGCATTCAGGCTGCTCATCTCTTATTACAGAGGAGCTCAAGAACGAATCTGCGATGTCATTCCAGTTTTTTGCAAAACTTAAGAGTTGTTTGGTCGATAATGCTTCACAAGACACGATGATTTAAAGGATTGCGTAAGACGATGATTATGGGAACTAGCGGCGGAATCGTCGGACGAAGATATACAAAAACTCGTATAATGTTACGATAAATGTATAGTAGTATATATACTAAAGTTACAGATCAAAAAATCTTTTTAAAATGCATTTTTATTGTTGTTATTTCAAAGCAGGTATTACTTTTTGGTACTCGTACATAATACCATTTGCAAAAATCAAGGTAACCTAGACTTTTTATTGAAAAAGCAATTCTTTTCGTAAAGTTATTGGAAATGCCATAAAAATGATGGGTACTCTAAGACTATACATTATACACCTCGTATAAAAATTGATGATTTTTCACTATGTCGTAAAGCTTTTTAGAGTTTGCACAACTTTTTGCTATACATATAATTATATACTCTACTTCAGAAACTTCTGAGACATTTGCAAAAAACTGCAGGTACCACTGTAGTGTATTTCTGCTTTTAATAGTGCATCAGTTTGGTTGCCGCTTATCTTCTGTTTGTAACTGTGAGTCGGACGAATATAAAGGCACAATGTATACATCCGAGGATGCAACAAATGTCTATTATAATTCACTTAAAGATGAAAAAAAAAAAAAAAAAAAAAAAAAAAAAAAAAAAAAAAAAAAAAAAAAAAAAAATCAGGCGCACTAACCCTGTAACAGCAGTCACAATACTACAAAAACACATAACAAAAATAGAAAAGTGGCTACAAGCCAAACAAATGAAAGCTAACCCGAATAAATGCAACCACATCACATTCACACTGCGAAAACAGGTACCACCAAGCATCTCCCTGAACGGCACACAAATAATACAAACTATGCATGTAAAACACCTAAGACTCCACTTAGATAAACAATTCACATGGAAACAGCACATCAAATCAATAACAAACAAAATACAGACAGCAATAAGACAAATGCATTGGCTAATAAGTCGAAAATCCAAATTAAGCACAGAAAACAAATTAAAAATATACAAAATAATCATAAAACCAATCTGGACGTACGGAATCCCGCTATGGGGAACAGCAGCAAAGAGCCATATAAGTAAAATTGAAACATTACAAGCCAAAATACTGAGAACCATAGTAAACGCCCCATGGTACGTTAGAAACGAGGACATTCGGAAAGACCTGGGAATACCAACGGTCAAGGAGGAGATTAGCAGACTTGCAGGAAGGTACCAGGAAAGAATAGCAACGCACCCGAACCGACTGGCAGCGGAAACGATCAAAACAATAAACATTGAAAGAAGATTAAAAAGGAAACATCCAACAGACCTCACAAAGGATATAACCTAGCAAACACGAAGATGTTACCCCACTGGGGGTAGCCACCCACATGCTATATTCTATTTTTCTACGCACTAGATATAACAATTTACCAAATGTCCTCCTGGACAAATTGTAAAACATAAATTAAATTAAAGATGAAAATCACCAATGTGTTGGGTTTGGGATAGATCTTTAAATCTATCTTAATATCATTTTATGCCGTTTTCATATAATAATAACAAATTAATTATAAAAATAATAGGCAAATGAATAATTGATATTATTTTACGAGATAAAGTAATCGTTATTATTCTGTGCGTTTTGAGATATTGATAAGTATTGTCGGACGCCACGAGGCGGCCTGATTGGAAAATTTATCCTAATCATAAAATTAATACATTGATTATATTCATTTTTTATTGAATTTAATTGAAACAGGATTTTTACGCTCGTCCAAACCTCGGTTACAAACAGAAGATAAACGGCCGGCAACCAAACTGGCGTATATAATAGCACAGGCGGATAGCCATAGACAAAAATATACTGTAGTGATATCAGCAGTTCTTTACGAATGCTTGGAAATTAAACGGGACCGGTGGTTATGTGCATAAGAGAATATTCACAAGGTTGATTTCTATAACATATTCAATCGTCGGGGAGGATGGAACAGTCCTATAAAGTAACTAAATTTTTAATTAATTGGTATATTTAAAGGTATGTGCCCGCTACTGTATGTATGTATCTAAAATATATTATTATAATATAGTGTTTCCGAAATCTCGAGGAAAAATATTTTAAGTATAATACATATGTATGTGAATTAAAAGTTTTATTTCAATTAAATATTTATAGACAATTAATTTTGATTACATTACAGGACGGATTACAGTTCTTTACAAAACACGCATAATATTTCACACGCATAAAAAGGCAACAGATTTTTACATTAAAATAAATACGTTTCTTTTCAGCACAACTTTAAGACATTCAATCGAATCAAGTGCGTACATTTCGATAAAAATGCAAATTTATATGATTCTGAATGGATGCGTTGCGGATTTAAAATTTACTTTAGGAAACACAAAATTATAGTCTTTTTTTCTGTCATTTATTAGTTTTCGACCTTTAACTTCAGGAATGTAGCGGTTCAAGAGCTACCCGCATCTAAAATTGAGCGTTTTTAGCGTAATTTACACTCTGAGTTACTTTGCCATTTTGTCTTCTATTTGATAATGAGTCATGATTCATTCAATGAGTGGAATCGCTGGTTGTATAAAAATGCACCTGAATGCGTTATATTATTCAAGTTTCAGGTTAAACGATACGCATTTGTGCCAAACCGAAGTTTTAAAGAATTGTTATCTGAATGATTGTATAATTTTACAAAATGCATTACAATACATAATATGAATATCATTATAATACTTAACATATTTTTATGTAAATTAGACATTTCATTATGCTCAAATGTCTCTTATGAATTTTTACTTGTTATATTAACATACGGATGGAAATTTCTAGTAAATTTCTTAAGAACGGCTCTAATTTTGGACAAGGAAAAAAACCAAATATCATGAACATTTTTGAATTATATTGATATTTTAAATTTATCATAAACATGAACTTCTATCCTGAAAATCAAACAATCATTTTCCAAAAAATCAGGTAAATCCCGTATTCGCACAAATTCTGTATAACCAAAACTGCGCTTATTGAGTTCACATATTGGTTTTCTAAATGCTTCAAGATCTGGTCTTGATGAAGTTATTTCTCGTATATCTTTCTCCCGATTATCTGGGTGAACCAAAACGAAGTACATTGTTCCATTGAATGGCCAATCTAAACCATCGTCATTTTCTGACTTCATTATATGCAGAAGGAGTGACAGAGATTCAGGATCTTTAGAAGATATATTAATTCTAGCACAAATCTTGTAACCATTAGGACTCGTATAAAAGCCAGGACTATAAAACATTTTTAACGAATCATTCATCATGGCTTCAAGTTTCTCATGAAAACAATGTAATCTCCAAATATAAACTCCATTACAACCACGTAAAGATATTTCTTCCTGACTAAATCGTATAGAAGTTTGCAAAGTTGTGAGTTGAGTTTTGTAATTAGAAATGGTTATAGATAGTTCCTTGTTTTCTTGTTCCAGCACTACTATCCTTTCATATAGATTCCTAATAGAGAATAATATATTTAATTACAATAAAGTATTTAACATGCCCTATAGAAATTTTTTATACAATAGCATGCAAAAAGAATTTACTTTAATAAGTGTTGCCATTCTAATGGTGGTTCATTCTTTTCTATAGAAGTTGTATTTTTCGGTGGAGGATCCCATAATTTAGATTCTGCAGCTATAGCATTAACATTATTTTTTGAAACAGATAGTTGTGTTAATATGTTCAGGATCATCTATGAAATAGATGGAAAGTCATTTCTATATTGTAACAAAATATGATTGTATCAAATAAAATAAACTAACAATTAAATGGATGTTTATATTTCCTTCTAAATGTGCATGTAAATCCTCTTCAGTATGAAAAGTTTTCATGCAACCAACATTCTTAAAGGAACAGTAGACAGTTTGTGAATCTGCCAGACTTCTTTTATATGAGCATCCATTTATATGTGCTTCCATATCCATTGGGGACATTTTAATCTCACAGCCAAATTGTTGGTAAAGACAAGGTATACGTTGTTGTGATATCTCTCTGCTTGTATATAAATCTCTGAATAAATCATTTTCAGATTTTAAACTTTTGCTATCAACTGGACAACAAGCACCTTCTTTTCTAAAATATAAAAATCGGATTCATAAATGTAAGATATAAATATAATATGTTACATGTATATATACATATTTATGCATGTTACTTTATAACATCTTAAAATATAACTTACTGAAGCCAAGTGTATATACATTGCGAACAGAATTTATGACCACAAGATGTTAAAACTGGATCACGCAGCCAAGTTAAACAAATAGGACATTCGAATCTAGGTTCAAGGTATTCTTTCAAAGCATCACCACACTTCATATAATTGTTCAGTTACCAGAATAAATGAAACATAATAGGAGTGTTAACACAAAATGGAAAGCAAAGCCTTTTGAGATGTACATTGTAATAGCAATGCAACAAAATCAGTTTTTTACAGTTTTTAACAACAAAGAAAATGAAATGAAGTAAATTTTACTAATATCTATAAATTTAAATTCAATAAATATAAATGCACATACGTACGACAATATTTTCTTCAGCTATCTTAACATGATCTTTAATATTGTCCGACTTGGCCATTTTATCTGTAAGAATTTATAATTTACTATATACACAATAATTATAATCTGCAATACGATACAATTCTATCAGCATAAAAATATATCAGCAAATACGTTATTACATGCAATTATTAAATTGTAAAAGCAATATAATTTATTTGCAACTATGAATAGCGAAGTTTATACAATGTATTTCAATTAAATTAAACATCCAAATTATTCTTTCTGCTATTAAAGGTAACAAACAATTTGCTAAAAACTTAAATGGCTTTAAGGTGTGTGTTTGATAATATTTGCTTCTTTATAATGCAATGTTATTAGCTAGTAACAAGACAAATTCAATAAATGATTATACCATAATATTGAAGTGATCTTGTACAAGTAAAATGAATTTAAATTGATACAATATAAAAATAGTAAATTAGCATATTTTGTTACATGTACGACAGATCAATAAATTTCTACAGAAAGCCATGTGTGTAACTACTATTAATTAATATTATATTTATTTTTTCTCCTTTGTTAGCAAATATATAACAACACATTTCGTTATTAGTAAATAATCTTTAAAATGATTTTAGGGACACGTTTTTATCATGATCAAGGTAATAATACATTGCATCTTATAATGAAATAACCCAAAAATTTTCAATCTTTAATTTTGTTATGTATTTTTACATTTATATGTGAGATAGTAATTGTTCCTTATGTAATAAAGAACAAACTATTCCACATTTAAAATTGTATTAGGAGATAATTTATCTTTCTTTTCTCCAAAGATTTTTAATTTGTAATTTGTGATATTTGGCTAGTAATATTGGTTTAATTGTAAGAGTCCAAATGCGTGCTTTAAATCTATTTAAATTGCCCTTAATCATCTCTTTTCATCTTTAACAGCAACAGAAATAGTTTAAATATCCGATTCGAGTGAGGTACTCTGTATGAAACAATTGCATTGTATATGTATATGTATATGTATATGTATATGTATATGTATATGTATATGTATATGTATGTATAATAATTCCATGTACACATATTTTGAGATATAACATTATGAAGATACCTACAACTATTGTAAAAGATGATATATTTTCTTCTCTCTTTATAATACAATTTTTTCAAAGGTATTTAAGAGTTTGTGGGATTTGTAGCCATTTTTAATTAAATTATGAGTCACTTTTTATAACATGAACATGAGAAAAACACTTCGATTATATAAATACATATCATTAGAGAGGAAATGGGTGTACTCACTCTTATGATTCTGGTTGTTTCTGAGCTAGTGCTGCACCATACGGTCAAGTGCTAAAGATGGCACATGCAAGCATATACAAGAACCTATAAAAGTATGAACCTGCCCTGTTGAGTTGCATGCTAGCATAGACAAGAACCTATTTTAATTTTACGGTCTATGAAAAAGTTCATATCTGCTTTTCTGTCCCAGATAGACAAGTATGAAAATAACAAAATCATATGATAATTAAACTAATTGTAAGTTGTCTAAGAAAGAGAAATTAATTGTTTATCATATTTTTTTAGGGAAGAAAAGAGAATATTCTCTTTCAAACGATAATGGATCAATGGAGTGATGCAATGATTTTAATACATTTTCCATATACCATTTAGATTTAATATCAACTCTTGGCACTCTGCATGTTAATCATACTGGCATGAATATTTTTACATCGTCGCATGGAACTATTATACATATCTTTTCTTTAGTAAATACGATCGTGTTTGTTGAAATGAATTTAACGACCTTGCGTATGAGGTCATTTACTGTTGTAAAATGTTATAAATTCGTGAATTCCTAAACAATCAAGTGAGTCAAAGTTGCTAGCTAGTAGCTATTAGCTTCCTGTAAATGCTGTACACAAATATTGAATTTCTTATCTGCCATAATGCTTCTTAAATTGCCAAACATTACTGAATCGTAGAAACTCACTTTAGTTGATATATCTTAGTTGAAGTGTTTGAATAGTGAACATGTGTATGATAGTTTCATTTTATTTTGTTTGGTGTTTTAACTTTTTGACTAAATTTCGTTTCCGGGCACCAATCCTTTTTAATTTGTTTTTTATCCTTTGATAGTATTCGATAAATAGAGACTATGATATATCACATGTCACATCACACGTGTGACATCACATCCGAAATATAACAGTTTTCAGTGTATTTTAGAGACAAAATTCAAATCCATACAGATAAAAGTCTAGTACATATTGAGAATTGTCGGCAGATGTGCATTTACAGTCAATCTATATATGTCGGTCCCGTTATACGATGATATTTATGACCCAGTATTTGCTATTGTGGCAAGGAAAGACGAAAGTAGAAAATTTGAAAATACATGCTGTTTGTCGAAATGTCGTTGTCACGTCCCGCGCTTCACACGAGCCGTAACGTAAGACAGAAAAGGAATCCGTCATCACTCGCGAATAGTGTGAGCCACAACTTTAGGCAAATAGAATTAGGAACAGAAAGCTTAAGGGAAACAAAGGATATGACGCGTTTTTTAAATATCGCAATAAATTAACGAACAAATACACAACAATATTATTGAACAAAATTAAAAGCTGACCTAAGAATATTGAAATCGAAACAAGGAACAATGAGACATCAGCCGACACGCACTGCCTTGCGCGCCCTCTCCCCATCACAATACCGAGTTGAGAGACCATGTTCATCTCACGCAGTATCAGCGGAGACAAGCAGTTGCAGTGATAGTTATCACACGCTAAAGGATCAAGTATCGGCATCAGCAAAGGTAACCACGTGTCAAGGGAAGTACAACCTTTCACCAACAGAAACTAATACTGCAAGAAGAATGCAGCAGCAAGGGTTTCTAAAAGGGAAAACCCCAACAATGCGTCCATGAAAACCATATCAGCGGAGAGAAGAAACTCTAATACTTTCAGAATGACACCAACAGAAACGAAGACTGCAGCATCCGCAAAGATAATTACGTGCCAAAACTCCGCGTTATCATGGGAACAAACTATCACGTGACAATTATCCCATGATAGTTTTAGTATAAATAAGCGGTAGCCACTTAGAGTTTAGAAGTCAGTTCAGTTCACTTCAGCTTTTTGTTTAAGTCAGTCAGTCAGTTCAGTCAGCTTGCAGCGGTGTTAAGATTTTGGTTGAGTAAAGATTCAGTCAGTTCAGTCAGTCAGTTTTCAATTGAGATTCAGTCGTTTTTAGTTCTTTGGGTAAGATTTGTGAAGCCACACTGGTTTCCACGAAGAGTATTACTGTTACAAATAATCTTTGTTCATGTTAAATGCCAGGGGCAAGAAGGAATCATAGAAGGAAAGACCATAACAGTAAGAAACGTGTAGAATGTTCGTTTAAACATTAATTAGCTGCCGAAATTAAAAGTGAAGAAGAGAAAGCTTTAAAGGAATCAGGATTAATCATAGAACAAACAGAAATCTGTTTTTCTCCATTAATGTAAAGTTCCATCGCCAGTAGTTAAGATAATAACTATTATCGTCGTTTCATAACTTGCGTAAAGAATTAATAATAGAACCTTGTTACTAAACGTATAACTAAATAACTCAAATAAATCACCAGTTAAGAGCATATCGAAAAGATTTATTTATTCCAAGAAAACTTTAATCCTTCGCCTGCTAGTACTCCCACACATAGCTGATTAGCCGAAACGTAGAGTTTATTTACCAGTCGTATTGATAGCCTAGTTAACGCTACCCATACTAATAAATTAGAACATCAAGAATACAACAGTTTGGAAATTCAAAATAGTCCCGCGCTTTAGAACGGTGCGGGAAGTAATTATAGCTAACTTTCTAGGATATTCGGAATAGTGCTGCGCTTTAGACGGTTGCCACAAGTTTCTGAATTTATCCCACTCAGTAATGCGAAGGTGTTAAGAGCACGACTTATTGGGATCATCAAAACAAATTTTTTTTTATTATTTAATCTGTACTTTACAATTTGTCCAGCTGGACATTCGGTAAATTTTTCTAGCTTAATTGCTAAATAACATGTGGATGGCTACCTCCAGCGGGATATCATCTTCGAATTCTATTTTATTTCTTTAGTGAGATCGGTGGAGTGTTTTCCCTTTAGTCTTCTTTATATGCGAGTTTTGATCGCTTCAACAGCCAGCTGGTTTGGACGTGTCGTTTTTTCTTTGTATTTTTTGCGTACCTGCCGATTTATTCTTTGACCGTTGGTATTTCTAGGTCTTTGCGTATATCTTCGTTTCTGGCGTACCATGGGGCGTTGACTATTGTTCTGTGTATCTTCAATTGTAGCGACTTTAGTTTATTCATGTGACAT
>JACXIT010000179.1:33737-105534 GCA_014737525.1 Bombus difficillimus | reverse complement strand
ATGTCACATGAATAAACTAAAGTCGCTACAATTGAAGATACACAGAACAATAGTCAACGCCCCATGGTACGCCAGAAACGAAGATATACGCAAAGACCTAGAAATACCAACGGTCAAAGAATAAATCGGCAGGTACGCAAAAAATACAAAGAAAAAACGACACGTCCAAACCAGCTGGCTGTTGAAGCGATCAAAACTCTCATATGAAGAAGACTAAAGGGAAAACACTCCACCGATCTCACTAAAGAAATAAAATAGAATTCGAAGATGATATCCCGCTGGAGGTAGCCATCCACATGTTATTTAGCAATTAAGCTAGAAAAATTTACCGAATGTCCAGCTGGACAAATCGTAAAGTACATTTTAAATAAAAAGAAAAAAAAAATTCGACAGTATTCTCGAGAGAAACTACCAAAAGAAACTCTGAAAGGAACACTTACAATTAGCATAACGCGTGCAAAGGTCAGTGGATAACGAATTAGAGTAACTTTGATGAAGTCGCATTAAGACGACAATAGCGATCAGAGGAGCGGACATTTCAGAGCTCAAAAGCTATTACTACGACCGGATGTTGGTAACTAACTCTTTGACGACCTATTCTAAAGTTTGTTGCGGAATTGTATACATATTGTGTTATTTCAATGTATAGAACGTTTAAAGCGGTAGAGATATGCTGAAACGAATGATTAGTGATAGTAATGCGAAGTTCAACAGGTACTTATAAATTCGAATCAAATCTAATACCCAAGGTTCGTTCTAAATATAGAACCTCGATAGAAAATTTTCTATCAATTGTTTTATCTACCAAATATTACGCATTCTGTGTAATTTTGCACTTTCTAATTTTCTATAGTTAAATGCATGAAAATCCGCAGTCTATTCACAAGAAATAATAGTTCATTCATTGTACTTATCAAATATTCGGTCTTTGCAAACTGGTTTCGAATCATGGAACAGGAACTTGCAGGTTTAGATAACTATTTAGATATTCGAACGAATCGAGCCATCACAAGTAAGTATATGTAAGTACATTACAAATGTAAACTAATCGCAGAAGAGCTGCATGTAATTAAATCATGATGTTGCGGATCTTATAAGAAATGTTGTTTTTATAGAACATTATTAATTTTCATTCGGTATCAAGTTAAAATAGATTGATTTTTATAATATCGATATTGGATAGTGGATAGGTCTCATTTCTGATTATTAGAATGTGTCACTACCTAAAAATCTTTTGCAATACATATATTATTATCAAAGTAATGAAAATAGTTTTTGAAAGGATATTTACACATAAACATCTTTAGTGTTCGAAATGTATGAACGAGGAACGATATGTTCGGTATTTGACGAAGCATTAAGATTATATCTTGAAATATTTAAGTGGACAAGGTTTTTTCTTCCCAGTTCTTTCATTTTTGAACCATGTCACATCAATTTTTTTTTTTTAAATGGTAGACAATTCGATCAATTAAGATAACGAATAGCAGACAGTCCGACATTAATGCAAATAATGATATTTAAATACGAATGTATGTATAGCAGTAAGTAAAAATATATATAGTAAATAGTAAAATATATTGTTCTTATGTACGTCTTTTAAGATGAACATTAAATTTATAATCTGATAATTCCAATTCCATGAAACGGTGGTAAATATTGCTTGTACATAATCATTCATCATTAATTTGTACACTTTGTTGAAATGCAAATACTATTACAAATTGACCAAAATGTCCAGATGCTTATGGATGTTCCAAGTACGAAAACAGTAATTTTCACGCTAAATTATAGGGTAACGGGCGGTAAGGTTAACTAAAGAGTATCGAAGGTCAACACGTAAACGGGCGATTTGTCAATAGTAGAATCGAGTAGAACATCGTATATCTGTACGGATTGGGGACAAGGCATTTCAATTAGCCGAATATGTAGTTCCTATAATAATGGCTCACTATACGTATATATCTAAAGCACTCACTCCAATTCTTCTTATTATATACGTAATATTATATACGTATTTTGGATAAAAACAGATAATTATATATATTAATATATTCGTTATAAGAATATCTGATTGTACATGTATGTATTGGGCCGCCCGGGAAGTTCGTCCCAATTTACATTTCGATTTCGATTTGATATACATGTATGGGACTATATAAGTGCCATTTTGTTTCACAACTTTTCTCCATCTTTCACGCAACTTGAATATTTCATCCTTCCACAACCTCTCAGGTTTTTCGGCGAAAAACTTTTCAATATGATCTTTCATGTCGACCAAATTCCTCAAGAATCGGAACGAATTTTCCGGGCGATCCGATACAATTGGAATTACGCTCGATTGTAGTTCGGATAATAAAGGCACAGCATTAACTCTTGTTCGTATAAACGATACGACGCGACCGTAATCTGCAGGTATATACATAAGGTTCTATTGTATTGTATTGTATTATATTATACGGAATGCATACCGTACTCGGTAATTTGGGAAAAATAACTTGCGAGAAGTCATAATCCAAACATTCCTCCTTAAACGTGTCATTTCTACTAAACACGCGTAAAAGACGCATATATCCACACATAATGTTTATATTCTTGATTCTCTACGTCGTTTAAATGAATTTCCTGTAATTTTTATCTATACGTCAGACTATCAGTGATTGTATTATGGAATGCAGTATGGAATGCAGGAAAATACTACATTTTTACATCAAATACGAAATACATCAAAAACGGTTTGAATTTCTTTTTCCAAAAATTGTGAGCTAATGATTCTATATCATCTTTTGTTAATTCTATTATGCGTAATACATTATTTCTATTTATTTTTTACGTGTCTTATTATTATTTTTTTTTCATTATCATTATTGTTATGTTTATATATCGGTGATTTAAAAGATTAGTCGTGTATAGTATTTATGAAAACACGTGAAGTATATTTGATTAGTTTGGATTGGATTTCTGATATAAAGCGTAGTTCCTTTCTAATTGATTTATGTATATATTTATTTCAGTTTTAAAGAAATATGAGATATTTTAATATAGAATAAAATTTCCTTGTAATTACATACAATAATTATTTAGAAAACGGTATACTTTGTGAATTTCAATGACTTTAAGATCTTTTGTGAACACGTATAAAATCAACATCCGGAGAAGCTTGATTTAGGTATGTGTATACATGTATGTGGTAACCGCTCGAATACAAAAATAATATTATGTTGAATAAACATTAGGCCATAAAATTAAAGGGTCGTCAAATTTTGATCAAGATGTCGATATTTAAATTGCTGTTATTCCACGAAAAAGAATCGTACAACAGACTACCTAGACTCATTTTAATGGGTGAAACCTCCATTTTCATGCCCCTGAACTTTTTTAAAGATCTTTTTTTGTCGTAAAACGATGTGAGAAATTTAAGTTGCTTTCTTCCTTTCCAAATTTTACAGATTCAGGGGATTCTACGGAGTTTTACAAATTCTCTCTGAGATTCGTTTTGGAATCGTTTTATAAACGTCTCTCATTTAAAACGAAATTATAAGAAACTGATGCGCTATACTTTTTTGCCGTTTTATCCCACTTTAAATGAAAAATTTGCCGCTAGTATTGGAATAACTCAAGTCAGACCATCAAGGAGGTTGCATGGTCGAATCTTGCTTGCATTTACTTACATTTTACATACCGGCCGTGCAGTGTCTGAGTGTGTGTATAGTAATACAGTCTTTTTTTTTTTCTTCTTTTCTCTCGTAATTGTTCTTTCTATTATTTAATTTGTACTTTACAATTTGTCCAGCTGGACATTTGGTAAATAGTACTACGGTATACAGTATACTTGTGTTTATAGTTAGTACTATACTTACTGCTATAGTTAGCATTCTATATTATGACATCAATAGGGCATAGCACGATACTATACTATAGAATTACGAAAATGAAGAAATATATGGAAAAAAGTAACTTGATTCTACTTCGTTTTGCAACAGAAAAGGCCATTTTGAGAAAACTAAGATTAAGAGTGTGAAAGTAGAAGTTTGGCCCTTTAAAATAAATCAAGGTAGGACTTTTTTTCATGAAATTACATCAGTTCAAATATCGACAATTTTTGGGTCAAAACTTAGTGATCCTTTAATTTCGTGGCGTAGTGTAAAATTTCTAGTGAAATAGCATTGGTTCCATATGAAAGTAGTATATTTTTTCAATATTGAGAAATATTTTTATTCAAGTTAGTTAGTCAGTTATTCAGTTAGTTAGTTACTTAAGCTAGCTAAAAATATTAGTTTTTATTTCTCTATTACTATCGTTTTTTCTTTTTTTTTTTTTTTGTCTTTTCTTTTTTGGCGTAATTTGAACCACCATGAGAAGATTGTATTTCTGTATTACAATATATTTATTGTATATTCTTTGTTACGAAAATGTTATTATTTTATTTGTAAAATTCTTAGATACTTTAGATACGTTTAGATGAAGGAATATATAATTATAATATCAACAAAGATTTAATAGAAGCCAAAGAAAATTAAATGGAAGATACAAAGTATATATAACTCTGTCAAGTTTTAGAATAACCAAACAGTTGAATTATCATCCACGATATTAATTAAAGTTGTGAAAAAGGCCTAACAGTATAGAGTATTGCTGAAAAAAACTGAAAATACAAGTTTCCGTAATCAAGCAAGTATGTACGATATTAATGTAAGCTACGACAAAAAATCATAAAGGATTCGAATATAACTAAAATATAAGTATCCTGACAAAGAACCAAGATGCAAGATTAATTATAACTCTAAGGATTCAGTAAAATTTCATATGTGTAGCACTAATTTATTAGATCTAACAATGTATTTGTAAATGTAACAAAAAGTTCTATGAGGAAGTCAAATATAACGATAATAAACGAAAAAAATGTATAAATAAAAAAAAGCGATCGAGCTCTATACGTCTCGCTATTCAATCGTACTCATTAGCCATATAGGTATAAAGTGACTTACGAAAGTATGTATTTGAAGATTTATAAAGACCTTTTACGGGTATGTTATGTCTTTGACACAAAATATTGTGAAATTCTATCAGTACACTACGGATTTTTATGCATTTATGGGAAATTTAAAGTGTGTATATATATATATATATATATATATATATATATATATATAAATATAAATAAACAGACACGTATGTAAACATCTACAAAGTACCCAAAGTAAAGCACTTGTTATGATATTTAGAGAATGGTATAAACCTCGATGTTTAGATCATATTTCTTTGGTTTTACTTATTTATTATAATTTGAATTCACATAAATATCCGAGGAATATTAATGAAATTTCAGGAAACTTTGTATAATATATACTTCATATATCCATAAAAGTTTCTATAGCAAATGCTCAAATGCTTTCACAAGTCATTATATGAATACATATATAGTCAGTTATGAAAGCTTACCTTATTTATCAAAAACTAAAAATGCACTTCGCCACAAAATTATTTACACTTGCATATCAATATTATTATTATTAATTTATTTCGTAGAAAAGTTACAAAAATTAAAATGGTTAATTCACAAAATTTTTCAGATAAAATTACATTAGACATTATAAAATCTTTAATTTTTTCAGTACTAAGGAGATTGTGAGTACATTATATAATACATATTAAGCCTACTACTTTTATGATTTCATATTGATATAATATGTATATGTAGTTTTTGTAACGTTGTACTTTATATTGTTACTTCTTTTACCTTAATAAATGCGAAAACGAATGAGTGAATGATAATGTCTTAAAATGCGTAAGAAATATTGTAGAACTAAGGTTTTTACCACAACATTTTATATTTAAGTAAACAAGTGTATGTAAAGGGGCGAAATGTTTGTGACTGTTCACATCAAAGCTCTCCGATTATCTCTCAGAGAATAGATGGGCAAATAAATTGCCGATAGAAATGATTAGCAAAATGACTAAACACGTTTGTACTAACCATTGAACCCATTGAATATACATAGAATGACTCACGAAAGTATTTGGGTTATTTAGTATAGAAAACTTTCATGACTACATTAGTATGTGTGTCATGCAAGGTTTTTTAAAATTTCATAATACATGTATTCATAAAACTTTCTATGGGAAGTGCTTAAACCAGGTATCATAATCATTATATTCCAAATTAAAAAGTATCTGGAAACTAGCTTCCTTAAAAACAATGTGCAAAATTAGAACGAATGGCGTTTTCAAATATATATATAGGAATATAGGAATATTGGAAACGTATTAAAAATGAATTATGTCTTACTTTCGTGGTATTAATTATTTCGAGGTATCAGTAATGCTAATAAAAATCAACGACGGCCAAAAATTACCAAAAAAATATTCTGTCATCGACAATAACTAGTAGCAAGCAACTAAACATTGACTATTTATAACGGTTATTTGTAACCAGAATATTTAAAAATTATTAATTTGTATCTAGTTATTTAATTTGTTGAGAAGCTTTTTTAAGATCTAGTGATCACCATCTTCCATCTAATAAAAACTTAACCTTTTTTCAGGAACCTTTCCAATAAGGATTTCAAAAATAACTAAATTACATTATTCAACACGTCTCTAATTTTGTAAGCTTCGATAGACGATTTTTGTAGATCTGCGGGCTAAACATGAATCTGCAAACCGTTTTTTCCTAGAACCCACAGTTTTCGAAAAAATCAATTTTGAAACAAATTGCGAATTTTCAACTTTGGACATGTTTTGTGCTGTTAGAGTAGCAGTTGCCGGGTTCCGGTTGGGACGAAAAAATTCTATGGACTCTTTTGAACAAAATGATATGTATTGTTAATGCGTTATAAACATTTAAATATGTCTAAATAATGATCAATGCGAAAAGGGCGCCTAATACGCACCCAACACTAGCCCGTGCTAGATAAGATACTTTGGTTCAGGAAAGCATCAAGAAAACCTAGAAAATCATGTTTTGATTGCAACGTAAAAGTGTAACAACGAAGAAGTTTGACAAAACACGTGGCGACGGCAATGGTACTCAATTTCGGCGGTTAAGGACCGTGCGTGTTTATCGGTTCCATTAGGCCGAACGGCGGGCGAGACATTCGCCAACATTGAGTACCACTGCCGTCGTCTGTCACGTATTTCGACAAACTGCTTCGCTTTTATATTGGAAACAAAACATGATTTTTTAGTTTCGCTTGATACTTTTCGTAACGAAAATATCTACTCTATGGCGTGTTATGGTTAGATTTTCTGCTAGAACTTTTGGAATAAATTGGGAGATGTAAGCAAAAAATGGCGCGTTTTAGTAGAGTCCACATCATTTTTTCGTTCCAAATGCAATTGCATAGCTTTTACTCTACAAGTTCAAAATATCTCCAAAATTGAAAATTTGCAATTTTCTTTCGAAATTGATATTTTTGAAAACTGTAGATTCCAAGAAAAAAATGTGTTGCATATTTGTGTTTAGCTCGCAAAAATGTACCAGAATCATTCACTGAAGGTTACAAAATCGAAAAAAAGTTCAAATTTATTGAACAGTATTGTTTTGGTCCCTAATTAAGATCAAATAAATTATTTCTTAATAATTTTCTATTTTAGTTAACTTCCTAATAGAGTAATAAATAATTTGGATTTTGAATATTGTATTTTACATATTTTCAAGTCATAAACGATATACCCGAAGTATATGCAATTGGTTCAAATAAATAATTTCACGAGTCACAGTATATTGTCACGTATCCATCTATCCAATGCTACACCATTATGAATATTTCGTCTGGTGAATCTTTTCACTCTCGTCTTCTCGCTCGCGAGGTTACTTGGCCCCAGGAAAAAAGCAATAACCTCATTGAAGCAGGAATACAGTGGTTCTTTCCGTTCAAGTCCGTTATCACAACGGAGCGTACGTCACAAAGCATAACAAGCTGTGTGGTTCGAGGGGACAGAAGTGGTGGAGTGCTTGATCGACTCGATTGAAGGCGAAGTGACGGTAAATCGTTATTTCGTGTGGATTTGCGGAGTGTCGAGTTTTCATATTGTAGGAGAATCCTTGATTATCCGAACTAGTCGTGATACACATACATTAGATAATCGAATAA
Source organism: Bombus difficillimus (assembly GCA_014737525.1). Taxonomy (NCBI): domain Eukaryota; kingdom Metazoa; phylum Arthropoda; class Insecta; order Hymenoptera; family Apidae; genus Bombus; species Bombus difficillimus. The sequence continues at coordinate 97,438 of JACXIT010000179.1, read as the reverse complement.
TTTTGTTTCGTATGATTTATATATATTTCGGACAATTTTATAATATCACATATAATATATAACATAACATTATAAACATTAAAATAAACATTGCTTATAACATAATATTAAATAAAATAAAATTATATTTCCTAATACTATAATAGTTTTAATATATATTAAGTGAGAGTAAAAATGTTTAGATTTAAATGTATCAATGTATCTGTGCATTCTCTATCCACATTTCTCAATCTTTCTCATTTGGGACCACGCCCAAATTTTTCATTAATTGACGTTTCGATAATTAATCGTTTCATTTGAAGCCAATCTGTCAAACCATCTGAAGACAACTCGACCACGTGGCTTTGGCAATCGCGTCGTGCTTTATGTTTTTCTTTCGGTATCGCGCGTATGACGAGTGTGACGACCACATCCGTCGACTGTGTCGTTTGCAGTCGTGATAGATGCACATATCTGTCACTTACCGCGAATAATCGAGAGTTTTAAAGAATTGCTGAACACCACACATACTTTGGAGATATTGAAAAGGAATCGTTTGTTTAAATAAGTGTAGTCTGTGTATAATAGAGTGTGTGAATGTAGCGTATGCGTACAGTGAGTAATGTAATCATTCGAATCGAACGGCAGTTTGTCTCTCTTGCTAATTTTTGCCTTTTTTTTTTTTTTTTTTTTTTTTTTTTTTTTTTTTTTTTTTTTTTTTTTTTTTTTTTTTTTTTTTTTTTTTTTTTTTTTTTTTTTTATTTAATTTGTACTTTACAATCTGTCCAGCTGGACATTCGGTAAATTTTTCTAACTTAATTGCTAAATAACATGTGGATGGCTACCCCCAGCGGGATACCATCTTCGAGTTTGACTATTTTATTTCTTTAGTGAGGTCAGTGGGGTGTTTTCTTTTTAGTCTTCTTTCTATTTGAGTTTTACTCGCTTCAGCAGCTAGCTGGTTTGGATGTGTTGACGTTCTTTCCTTGTATTTTTTTGCGTACTTGCCGATTTCTTCTTTGACCGTTGGTATTTTTAAGTCTTTCTTGCTAATTACGGTTCCTTTCGTGAAACTGTACTACGGATATTGTTTTCCCATAAACTCTTTGGCATAATTGTACAGGCATCTCTTTGTTAATGTTTATTACATAAATGGATTTTTATCATTTATTATTGTCCTACAAAAAGCTGTATTTTCTACTCTTGGTAATTACCTTCAACGTCTAGAATGTCCAATTGTGATTTACACGTTTACAATATTTCTATCACCGTTGTAAATAGTTTTGTATTATGTAGTGTACTGTATATCTGATTTACTTCTACTTAGAAGAGCCATAATTTTCCTTCTTTATGCAGTTTGACAATAACTTCGCATTCAGGCTTGCTTGTTTCCGATTTTTTCCTCATGATTCTTAAATATAAATATAAATACACGTTAAATTTTCGTTTCTGTTTGCTGTCAAATCCTGTTAGAAGCATATTGGAGATCATTTATTTATATTTAAGACTTTGACTAAATACATGTTTGTAAATTATGTACTCTAAAACACAATGTTCAAATACTCCAGTTACGTAATATTTGTACTTAATTGTAACCTGTAATAAATGTTGCGTAGTTTGTTTAGGTGTAGATGAACTTCTCCTAACTTTACGTATATTTAAATGTACATATTGAATGTATATATGCTAGTATAAGCACAATTTTTTTTTTAACAACTCACAATCCATGTATACGTATTAGAATATACATATATTAGTATAGTGATAGTTTTATCAAAACAAAGTTATTGGATTATGAGAAAAATTCAATTATCCGAACAATGGTATCACGATAATTAAATTCTACTGCATTCATCAAACCTCCGAAATGTAGTTTTATATTACTATATATACAGACAACATTCTAAAAATTAGGAACATTCTAAGCGAATTTTCTATTTTTGTCTTCCGTATCTGAAGAAGTTGGATATTTTGTTTTAGAATGAATTGCAAGTTGGTTTTCGTAATTTGTACAAACATCACAATTAAAAAAGATTCTGTATAAATTTTTGATTACAATCGAATTTTCGTGACATTTTATAAACATAAGTTACTATGAGGATTATATATAAATTCTCGTTTATAAGTTTCCATTTTTTGTAAATGAAAAAAATTCGATATTTTATTGTATAATAAATTGAAAGTGAATTTTGTGATTTCTATAAACGTGAAAATTACAAAAATTGTCTACGAATTTTCATTTGAAATCGTTTTGTATAAAAACTAAAAAAATTAAATATTTCAATCTGACATGTATTGGAAGTGAATTTTTGTGATTTTTATAAACATTTATTATTTATTGTGGACTTTTTTACAAATAACATTTTCCGAGTGTAGCTTTAAGGACTTAATCAAGTTCGTATTATTTTTTACTAAATATTAAATACTCGTGCATGTTAAAGTTATGAAAGATTGCTCGAACAGAGCTTTAATTATTGTTCATGACGCAATGTTATCGTGACTATGGATAACATGAAATAACATCCTCTAATACGTGCGGATTATCCATTTAACTCGGAACCCACGCTCGCGAGAATATATCATATGAAAATGGCAACAGTGTAACATGTACGCTTACTACACAGTCAAATGTCGTTCGCCATCTATGAGTTGTTACTGGAAGTATAATTAGGCGAGAACACAGGGCGGTTTGCTTGTTGCCGAAGGATTTTAAATTTATCATAATAAGGAGAAGACGGTCATCTGAAATATAATTACAATGTAATTTTTTTTTACAATACAATGAAATGGTTCACATTTTTATGTTGGGGACATTGAGTTTCTTTATCCATTTCGTTGGCTAACTTTCATTTTTAATGTTTATTAATGTTTAAGCACTTTCCTCCACCCCGTACTTCAAAATTGACGATAACTTTCTACAACTTGACCAGTTTTACCAGTGATTTTGGATCCCTTTGTTGTGAATATATCGAATGTAAGAATAAGGGACAGGGAAAGCAATTGAGATACAATAATACTCTTCACAGAATTCATATTTAAAGACCAGTTTAGAAAAATAGAAATTAATTACAACTCTTGTACCGCAGTGCCTGGACCCCTTCGGACTAGTCGATAAATGACAGAAGTTGTGTATGTTAGAGAGGAAACATATGTTGAGGTTCTTACGGTCAAAATAATACGGAACATAATTATCTTCCAAAGACGGACGACTCGGTCAACTACACGGGAAACAGTATCTAGGTTCGTTCGGAGCTAAAATTCTGAGATTACATTGAATATGGATGTTAAATCTGTTTTAGAGATACGTTTGACTTCTTATATTTAACAACTTCCGTTCTTTGCCGATTTGTCCAAAGGGATCCAGACATTGCAGTGCAAGAGTTAAATTAATTTCTATTTTTCTAAACTGGTCTTTAAATATGAATTCTGTGAAGTGTCTTATTGTATCTCAATGTATGTGTCTGTTATGTCAAAGTACTTTGTTTGCAACATTATTTTTATTTAAGCGATTTTAACATTGATTACGAAAAATATTTGCACACCATCGTGTTTATTATATTAAATTAATTAGATCGAAATATGTTAAATTTCGTATCATTTAGTAGTATTTTCATATGACTACAAGCATTTGATATTATAAAAATGAAATGTGTATGGAGATAAATAAATTCATAGGAAAATAAAAATAATATAATACCCTTATTGTATTTTATAATCATGTAACTATGTAGTTTTGAGATATAATAATGAAAAATGTTAGAAATATGAACTCTTTTTTAAATAGATCACTGTGTTAACAAATACAATATATTGGAACTGGGTATTTTTCATTTGAAACGAAAATAATAAATAAATATAACAATTTAAAATCTAACGGTAACAATTCAGGGCTCTGTGGTGCCCAAGGAATGGGTTTGTAAGAGCCCAACCAATGTTCATTAATCGTTTATGATTTGATACCATACTAAACAAGGTTGTCTATTTCTGTAGGCCGTTTACGCTCTTTCTGCATATGATTTACATTTTTCTTGTTAACGCTCACTATTTCGAAATGTGTAATTTGATCGAATTAAAATAATTTTTAACGATAACATTTCCTTCGATTAAGCCGAGATTTAAAGATTCAGGGTCATTTCGAAAGTCATAGCATAGTAGGTCGTTGAACTCGTCTTAAGATCAGCTGCAACAATATGTAGTAGAACATGCATAGTTTTATTTAAAAAAATCAGGATGGGCTTGACAGAAACAAATATTATCAAAACAATTTTTTGGAAACTTCTTGTATTCAAATTTGTAGCCAATTGAAAGCTAATTAACAAAACTTATATCAAAATGTTTAGTCGACCATTCGCGGAGAGACGCGATCGCGAGAAAGCACGTCAACGGGAGTCGTAAATTCCCGTTATGATTAGATAATCGACGCCACGAAATGATCGATCCCTTATTTCAATTAGGATAATAAGGGTGGATCAATTGGGTTTACACTGAATTAACAGGTATAAATTAATATTTATTCCAACAACTTTGTAAAGATGATAGTTACGCTGGTGCGTATGTTTTTTTTTTTTTATTTATTCGATTATTTACAAACAATTCTTTTACAGAATTTTCAGTAAAATACTTTTGGCGTGGTTCTGTAGCTTGGATTATAAAAGTTTATAGCGAGTTAGATTCTAGTTGAATCTGATGTTTCAATCTAGGGGGTAATGCCTTTTTAGTCTGCGGGTCTGATCCGTCTTATCCAGTAATTGGGTAACTAATGGGTTTTGATGATTGTTAACTCTTGTATGATATCTGTTTCTGAACTTTGAGATTTCTTCTTTGACTGTGGGTTTCTTAAGGTTGCGATGTATTATTTCGTTGGTAATTGGATATTTTGATTGGAATCGTTGGAGAATTTCTATGTTGGAATTACTCGCTATTCCCCATAGTTGGATCCCATAGGTCCAAACAGGTTTTAATATGGCTTTATATAGCGTTATTTTACTTTGTATGTTTAAGTTGGAGCGCCTACCGATGAGCCAGTAGAGTTTTTTTAGTTTTGTTTTCAGTTCTTTGGATTTCTCTACGATGTGCCGTTTCCAAGTCATTCTTCTGTCTAGAATCATTCCCAGGTATCTGACTGTGTCTTTGTTTGGTATTGGAATATTATTTATGGTCACCTGTGGGCAGGATTGTTTTCGCAGTGTGAAAGTTATATGGCTGGATTTATTCTCGTTGATTTTGAAGCGCCATTTGTGGAACCATTTATCAAATGCAAATGTCGCAGTGGTTATTTCTGTTAGGGTTGGTAAGTCGGCAGTGTAGATGGTGAACAGTAGAGGTCCGAGGACACTGCCTTGGGGTATGCCACCTTCTATTGGGAATGTTGCGGTTATAGCGTCGAAGTATTTAATCATGAACAGTCTATTATTTAGATAAGATTTTAGGATGGTGTAGTAGGTGTGTGGTAGGATTTTCTTTAGTTTGAACAAAAGTCCTTTATGCCACACTTTGTCGAACGCCTGCTGTATGTCCATGAATACCGCAGAGCAGTATTTTTTATTTTCTAAATCTTGGCTGATTTTATGGGTTAGTCGGTGGATTTGTAGAATGTTGTTTCCGAAAGCCGAATTGATGATCCGGCATTGTTTTCAGCTCCTCTAAGAGTGGAAGGAGTCGTTTCGTTAGCATCTTCTCAAATAGTTTGGATAAAGTGGGTAGAAGACTAATTGGGCGATAAGAGCTAGTTTCGTGTTATAGGTTTTCCAGGTTTAGGGATTAGGGTAATTAGTGATATTTTCCAGGACTTGGGATAGTATTCTAAGCGAAGAATTGCATTAAAGATGGAGGTAATGAGAGCAATCCCTTTTTTGGGAAGCTCTTTCATAGCTTTGTTACTTATTTGATCATGTCCCGATGCTTTCCTGGGGTTAAGATGACGGATTAATTCTATAACTTCCAAGGAAGAGAAGGGTTCAATAGGAGGAGACATCTGGAAGGGAGAGTGCAAATATTCCGTTATTTCGGTGGTGATAGCGGAGGAATGTGGTTTGAAGACATTGGTTACGTGATTAGCGAACAAGTTGGCTTTTTGTATAGGGCTACGCGCCCATCCACCTTGCGGACAACGAATTGGAGGGATTATTTGCGGAGAACGAGTGAGTTTCCTGGATGCCTTCCATAGTGAGTAGTTGGGGTCAGCTGTGGAAGACAGATTGGCAAGATATTTTTGAAAACAGTCATTTTTGTAATTTTTAAAGATTTTGGTTAGTATTTTTGTTGAGTTATTTAGCTTACGCTTGTCTTCAGGTGTTCCATGACTTTGCCATACTCTTCTAAGTCTGCGTTTTTCTGCGATTTTTGTTATTATGTAATGGGGGCATTCATGTTTATTGACAAAATACTTAGTAGGAGTGGAAGAACGGATCGCGTTTATTATGCTGCTATTTAAATATTTCGCGGCTGCTTCTATATCTTCGTTTATTTTTAGGCTTTGTATTGAGGCTGATATTGAATGATTGATTACTTCCCTAAAGAGCTGCCAGTTTCTGAGTTGGTTGTGAATAAAGCCATTAGGTTGGTTTTCGGTTATTGTTGAGTTAATTGTTGCTATGACGGGTGAATGGTCTGCAGAAAGTTCGACAGAAGAGTTGATTTGGATGTATCTTGGCGAGATGTTTTTAGTTATGAAGAAGTTTAATAGGTCAGGTAGTTTGTTAGTGTCTGTGGGCCAGTAAGTGGGTTCGTTTGTACTAATGTAGTTAAGTCTGTTGGCGTTTATGGATTTTAAGAGGTTTTTGCCTCTTACAGTGATAAGTCTGCTACCCCATTGCGTATGTTTAGCGTTGTAGTCTCCTCCAGCTATGAATCTATTGCCCAGGTCTTCGAGGAATTTGTCGAAGTTTTCTGTGGAAATAGAATGTCTCGGAGGACAATAAACTACCGATGTGGTGATTGGGCCATGCCAATCTTCTATCGCTACGTTTGTGGCTTGGAGGTAGTCCCTCTGGAATGGTGGAAGCACATAGTGTTTTATGTTGATCTTGATGATAATTCCGGTGCCGCCGTGGGCCTCTCCACTGGGATGTTGGGTATGGTAATAATAGTTATAACCGTTTATTTGTAGATAATTTTTATCGGTGAAGTGANGTTTCAGATATGAGCATAATGTCAATATCTTGTTGTTTTAGGAAGAGTTCTAGTTCGTATTTATGCTAAGCTAGATCGTTGGCATTCCAAAGAGCTATGCGTTTCGGTTTTATTTTGCGTCGGAGCGTGTTAATTTGTCCACGATGATTGTAAGTAATGACAGCAAGTTATTAATTTGCTCTGTTTGTTTTACGATTAATTTTTCAAGTCTATTGAAGTTATCCGTTTCTTGTGAACTGGGAACACTAATTTCTGGTTGAGCAGTACGGATTTTCGGTCTGCTTTGATTTCCTTGAACTACCTGTTCGTACGAGATTGAAGGGATAGTGAATTTTTGTGGATTTAGTGCTTGATTGGTTAGGTCCTTAACTCTCGGTTTGGGGTACTTATTATTATACAAGGTCTTGTAGGCTGTGCAACCTTTATAGTTCGCAGGATGCTCTCCTTGACAGAGGATGCACTTAGCAGGGGTTTCTGGAGATTTAGTGCACTGGTTTGTGGGGTGAGTACCTGCACATTTAACGCAGCAGTGATTGCGGTTGCAGTATTTTTGCGTGTGACCGTACCTTTGGCACCTTTTACATTGAACTATCTCTTTTTTTTTTTTTTTTTTATAAAAGGTGGTTCAATTTTTACTACCGAATTCATTAAACGATTGATGTTATAAGCTTCTTTGTTGTTTGGTTTTTGCTTTAAGTCGATAAAGAATAACGATAGCGGGTTTTTTGTGATTCTATGCCTTATATTGCTGATATTGGTTACTTCATGGCCATGATTTAAGAGTTCAAGTTTCAGTTCTTCTAGATTTGCTGAGTGGTGGATGTTGCGTAGTACTGCTCGAAAAAGTCTTTCTTGTTTCAATTGGTAAGTGTGGAAGTTTGCATTCAGAGTTTTTAGTAACTTTGTTAATTTTCTGTAGGAGTGTGGGTTAGCAGGCAGGATTTTAACCTGATTGTTTCTAATTTTTAGGGTGTAGTCTTCTTTGTTAATTTCTTTTTCGATGGATCTTGTCATTATTTGGATGTCGATAACGTCATCAATGAAGATTGGCGGCGGGGGAGGATTGTTTTGTGTGTGATAGTTTGTTGGTATTTCAACTACGGCCATAGAATTATCTGTGGATTCTAGTATTGAGTATCTGTTGTAGGTGGTGATGTGACTTGTTGACGGTTCGTTCTGGTTTACATTTTTTTTTACTGAACCAAGCTTACGTTTTTTGATGCTGATGGTGTGGTTTGAGAGGTGGGATATATTATCCTTTTGCCACGGAGGAGGTAGTACGGTGCGGTTGCTGTTTTGTTCGTGAGAGCCTGATCTGATTTCTTGGGCCATCTTCGAGCTAGTTAATTCAAATTGAAATAACTAATCGAGAGGCTATGATTTGGTTTAGAGATTAGTAGTGTTGGATTTTCCACGAGAAAGTTTAGAAAACCCTTGTTTTTTTTGTTTTTTTTTTTCTTATTCTGGTTCAACTCACTTTCGACGGGGGGTCGTCACTTATTGTGAACTTCACTGGGCACTAGACACACGTCTACACGCTTCGTCTGTCGAAAGGAAACTGGATGGTAAAAGATAGACAACATTTCATTAGGCAAAATTAAATGCTTGCGAATAATGTGAATGGCCTAGTGTTCATTCGTTTTGAATATTAAAGAACTATTTCTATCTCTCAAATAGAACTAACTTTTTCTTACATTTATCAATGGATCTTTGTACTCTGTATAAAAAATTATTAAGGCATATACACAATCTGTATATTTTTGCATATGCTATATGTAGATTCCGCGAATTTTTGCATTCAAATATTACATAATTGCACAAAAATGCAATTTTTCTCTAATTATAAGAGAAAGTAATAGAGCAACGGGTATCCTATCTCTCGGCAGATAGAACCGTGGAATTGTGATTCTTCTATATATATTCGTGTGCAGTATCTGGGATAAAGTAGGAACGTTCACCGTGTGGCTTTGCTGCAGGATCATGGCTGTGAAAGAGTGGTTCAGAAGACTGCAGCCTGTCCAATTGTACCTGATCCTGTTTTTCACCACCGCTTTCTTTGTCGTCGAAATGGTCGCCAGTCATGTGACTCATTCGCTCACGTTACTTCTCAATGCCTATCACATGCTATGCAACATCATAGCACTTGTTGGTTGTATCGCCTCCATTAAGGTAAGTTTCATCGTAAATTATCCAGCTTATCAAACTACTCCTTTTGATGATCATCAACTATCAACTATAATAAAGAAAATTTCATATAAATAACAAACATATCGTGTATATGAAATGTTCTTTCTCCTAAATTTGAATTGATTTTTTATTTGAGTTTGCCGCGTCAATGTTATCCATTAAATTCTGTTGTAATGTTTATCAACTGTATTAAAGAACAAGAGATTTATTACAATATTGAATGTTAATGGAAATGATATATGACACATGTAGACTGTGGATTTTTATACATTTATGAGAAATTTAAACATCCAAAAAATACACAAAATACATGTAACATACAAAAATATATAATGTTAATACACGTATAGTAGTCTCTATAGCATTTAATAGATAAAACAATTTTCTATGTGTCTTCTATTTCCTAAATCATATTTGTGAAAATACGAATTTACATAAGTATTTGCAGTCTAATGGTATGTATTCAATGTTAAGAAGGATTATGACGAATTATCGAAACTTCATTATTGATTTTATAACATTCGTATTAATTTTATTCTATTTCTTTGTTCCATTAGAACGATGTTCTCTTGTGTTCTTATCATTTTTGGGAATATTTGTACCCTTGAAAAAGACATTTTTTTCTGTTTCATGAATATGTAACATTTTAAATTCTACGTTTCTGAATATTATTTGATTCGACGATAATAATTTTCTATAGTCTTGTACTTTTAAATATATTATTATGTTGTTATTTTTACATTCTGAATAACACATCATTTTTTTCTATTCTTTATTATATATGATCTATTTTAATCATTTTTTCATTTTTCTTATTTATCAAATCGGTGATATTTTGAATTCGTTGTAAAAACAACGTGTGTTTGTACCATTGGATTGATGTTTCAGAAATCTGTTATCTCGTTATCAGAAAAAAAGAGAAACACTGAAGGATTTTGATTTCAAAGAAGTTGATTAATTTTATCATAGCACGATGATGCACATGATTTTTCGATCTTCAAACATTTAAAAAAAAAATTTTTTCTTATTTATATTTACAATTTACTTCATTTTTTATACTAATTATTAATTAATAATAATTTTTAATAATCATGAATTTCGTTAGCGTATAACTTGTAATGTTTCATTAAAACAAAAATAAACCTAGTTGGTAAATATTATTAAACAAAACGTGTGTATTCATCATTCATGTTATATCATAAAAAATTATCTACTGATTGTTGCAATTAAGTTAATTAGGTAATGTATGTTTAAAAAATAATAATAGATTAGTTATAATTAGACTGCAGGTGTTTATGCGTAATACTTTCATAGGAAATTTAAACGTTCAAAATTTTGCAAAATGCACATGACACCGCAAAAAATATCCAAAGGTAATTGACATAATTTTATTTACTTTAATAAGGAATAAGAAGAATGAAAATGTAGAAGAACATTTTTTTTAAATTTCGTGATCTATGCTTTATAGCAAAACTCAACAAAATGTTTCTTTTCCCATATAACTTGCTTCTACAATTATCAAAATTTTTTTATTAGATAGCATACTTACTTAAATATAGGTGTTCCCTTTAAATATTATTATATTTTATTATAAATTAAACACATATAGCTTCACTTTCTATCTTCGTTTTAACAAAATATTACAAATTGTACACTAAAAGAAATTCAATTATTTGAAATTATAAATACCATTAAAAAATATACTACAAAAATAAATAGTTAATATAAAATATGGAGAAAATTATAAAAGTAGAAAGGGAACAACGGTTAAAACAAACTGAATAGACGGTAGAAAATCGTGTGTCAGAAATACAAGTGACTAAAATTGACTGGTGATTGGTCAAAACCGCTTACGCTAAGCGTTCCAGAATGAAATGTCTGAAATTGATCTAGTTTGTTTTTCGTTTAATATAATATCTAGTATAAACATGCGCAGAGTACACAGTTATAATAGACGAGAGTAGATTGTGTTATCGTTATCATTTCCCATGATGATAAAAATCTTAATTTTTATTCAATTAAAGTTAATCGTACATATGCATGTTATTATTTACTTTGTAAAACAAGTCATACAAAACTGAAAATAATGCACACGATTAACTTATCTGTTTAAGAAAGCATAAATTAGATTTCAAATGTTTATGATTCGGAACACAATTATTTACAACTATATAAACCAATTAGAAATAAATTAATGTTAGTGATTTATCGTTATAAAAAGTAATAGTTACAATAAGTTATAGAATTCATATCAATTTCATATTTCTATTATTATATTATAATCAACAGGTAGTATCATTTATTGATAGCTCATTTGCTTTTTCGGGCCTTGAGGAGGTTTGGTTTTACATCCTTATATTTGCTTTTATCGGTAAATCGCTTACATATAACTCTAAAACATAGTAGTAGATTAACATAACCTATATACGTCTACATATAGTAAATATAATTGTTTGTCTTGAGACTTAAATCATCTATGGTCTTGTTCGCCATTTATTCCTATTATTTTTAGTATCGCATTGTACAGCACTCCTTTTCTTTGTATGGTTCTTTCTCTATCAGTTATTTTAACTCATTCTCTATCCTCTTCGTATGCTTCCTCTCCATACTTTTGCTATCCTCCCTACTCCCTTTTCCTTTTCTTTATTTTCCTACTTATTTTATTTAACCAGTCCTTTCTTGAACCGCATTTCTTTAATACATATTCTCTCTCCTCCTCTTCTTTCTGCCTTCATTTCCTTGCATCTACTTCTTCAGTACTCTACAATTTCTTTTTCTCCCTCATACAGTCTACACCTCCTTTCTTTCTCTTTCAAACTAAAATTTGTTTCCTTGCTCTTCGTTTGCACGTCTGAACCTCGCCATTAGTTTCTGGTCCTTTGTTCCCTCCTTCTTGGATGATTAGTCTGAAGTAGTTATTGCCCTTATCTTCTGGTATTTTCCGTTATATCTCAAAATACTGATTCTTTCATATTGTTCTTGATTCTGTACCTTCCACCAATCTCACTATTATTAGATAATATGAAAACTCCATAAGATTTGTGAAATATTTTGTATAAAACCAACAACATTTTGTTTACTTTGTCAAGGATATAGCTAAACTTTAACTATTAGAAAATGCGACAATTATTATTGATCAAAATAAATAATAATGAGATAGAACTTTGTATTGAATTTTATTTGAAAAGTATCTTAAAACATTTTTTTATCGAGTATGAATATCTATTATTTTTTATTTAATTTATAAAGAGTAATAATAAATTTAAGTATTAACATATTTCTTTTTTGTAGTATAGTCATCGTCAAAGCAGCATCAGTCACAGTGAAAATAGCGTTTCCAGTTCCTTACGAAATTCAGTAATTTGCATAAATGGCGATGAACGCGGTTCTACGACGTCTTTGTCGACGAAAACAAAGGTAAAAATAAAATAATTCGATTTGTAATCAGGTCGTTCTTGCTTTGAAAATTTAATATAGAAATATTACCCAACACACCGAAAAGCTTGCAAACAAAGATTCCAAAAGTGAAATTGGGACAGTGATTAAAAATAAATATTCGGTTTGTTAAATATCAATAAATTATTCGATGATTTCCAAAACAACTTTTGGTTTTACCAAGATTATTTTTTAAAAAGGATGGTTATGTAACCGCGTTAAAAATATAAATATGACAAAGATGTATCTATGAAGAATACAATGAATTAAAGAAAATTAATTTTCTCAAAATATTGGTGAACCTATTCCATTTTAGAATTCATGGCTCCAATTGTTATCCTCTATCATTTTAAACTTTATTAAAATATTATTTAGATCTTAGGCTTCCATGACGATTGGATGATATATTTATGATTTTCCAGGTTTCGATCGTGTTCTTAATCGTCTGTCTCACTTTGCGCTGACACCTCGTCAACGTTACAATTTGCTTCTTCAGAGTAGAAACTGTTTCAGATCTTATCGTTTAATTTCCTGTTCTGGCGTTCACCTGTAACAACTGTTCCAGATCAATTCCAAAGAAGTGAATTGTAATGTTGGCGAGACATCGCGTCGACACTCTACTCAACTACATCGACTCAACTACAACGCATAATTAAAAGCACGATCGAAACTTGAAGAACTATTTATTAAATTATATTTAAAAAACACGTGAAAGAACAAAAAATTTATTTTTCAGCAATCACGATCGGATAGGAGGATGAAGAATACATTTGGCTGGGCGAGAATAGATATCGTTACGATGCTTATTTGTTGCGTTTTTCTCGCGTCTTTTTGCTTTTCTTTGTTGGTCGAAGCTTTACAAACCCTGGTGCATATAGATCATTTGGATGAAATGCACCATCCGATGCCTGTTCTCACAATTGGCGCGTGTGGCATCCTCCTTAATGCTTTTTGTTACATGCTAATTGGGGGATACACCTTCAATCAGGGTCTTGTTCTCCACGTTACAATGAATGGAGATGTGATACTACGACGGTATGTAATATTATAATAACTGTATGTCATATGATAACACTGTTCAACACGTACCTAATTTTGCAAACTTCGCTAGACGATTCTTGTAGACCTGTGGGCTAAACACGAATCTGCAAACCGTTTTTTTCTTGGAATCTACAGTTTTCGAAAGAATCAGTTTTGAAAAAAAATTGCAAATTTTCAACTTTGAATATGTTTTGTGCTGTTAGAGTAGCAACTACCGAATTGCGCTTGGGATGAAAAATTTCTGTGCACACTTTTGAACAAAATGATATGTATCGTTAAACATTTAAATATGTTTAAATATAATGATCAATGCAGAAAGGGCACCTTTCTTTTTTCGTGGAGGAAACCTTCATAGGCGCCCCGCGCTCTCCGGGGAGTGGGCGCCGGGTAGTGCCGGATTCGTATCGGCTAAAACCTTCACGATGACCGTCTCAGATGCGATCGAGGGAGGCCCGGGAACCGCTACGAGCGACACACCGGGTCGCAAAAAGGGCACCTAATACGCACCCAACACTAGCCCGTGCTAGATAAGATACTTTGGTTCAGGAAAGCATCAAGAAAACCTAGAAAATCATGTTTTGATTGCAACGTAAAAGTGTAACAACGAAGAAGTGTTTGACAAAACACGTGGCGACGGCAATGGTACTCAATTTCGGTGGTTAAGGACCGTGCGTGTTTATCGGTTCCATTAGGCCGAACGGCGGGCGAGACATTCGCCAACATTGAGTACCACTGCCGTCGTCTGTCACGTGTTTCGACAAACTGCTTCGCTTTTATATTGGAAACAAAACATAATTTTTTAGTTTTGCTTGATACTTTTCGTAATGAAAATATCTACTCTATGGCGTGTTATGGTTAGATTTTCTGCTAGAACTTTTGGAATAAATTGGGAGATGTAAGCAAAAAATGGCGCGTTTTAGTAGAGTCCACATCATTTTTTCGTCCCAAATGCAATTGCATAGCTTTTACTCTACAAGCTTAAAAATATCTCCAAAATTGAAAATTTGCAATTTTCTTTCGAAATTGATATTTTTGAAAACTGTAGATTCCAAGAAAAAAATGTGTTGCATATTTGTGTTTAGCTCGCAAAAGTGTACCAGAATCATTTACTGAAGGTTACAAAATCGAAAAAAAGTTCAAATTTATTGAACAGTATAATTAGACTGCGTATATTTACGTAAATGCATGTTTTTACACAGTGGAATTCAAATAGAAAAATGAAAATGGATTAACAAACTATAAATTTAAATTTCCTACTAAAACATAGTAGCAATTATATATTTCATTATTTATTATATTACTGTTTATATACATTTGCTATTTAAATGTTATATTAGAGTAAGTTATATTAGAGTCGGAAGTCTTTCTATAAGTTTAGAACAGGTTCTTTAATTTGATTTATAATTAAAATATTAAGAAGTGATGAAGGTAAAGCGCTTGTCAGTAGCAAAATAATTCTGCAAGTGTGCAAGTAAATATCATTTGTATACATCGTAATATTTTATTACACCTTTTTATTATGATTATGAAAAGTAAAATCATTGTATTTCGAAAATATATATCATTATATTCTTTAGAAAAGATTTTATTTTTAGCTTTAGATTTGTTTGTCCATATAGAATCATATAGTTCTCAGTTACGAAGGACACTATACATATATAAACATGTATAGACATATACTATACAAATAGATTTACTACGAACAATATATTATTCGAAACTTTTGAGCATTTGTGTACGTGATCGAACTCTTCAATGCTTGATAGAGAAATTAGAAAAAATATATTATGATCGAATCGTAAATTTCTTTGCGTTTATGGAGAAATCCAAAAAATGCATAAAATACGCAAAAATATATGAAATATCCTGTGTGTAATATTTGTTATAACACAGTAGATAAAATAAATTTCCGTCTGGGTTCCATTTAAAAAATTTTTATGTTACATAAAAATATGAATTTCCATAAATATCTGCACTCTAATTATGATTTTACTATATACATATATTTTCTTGGCTAATCCAAATTCAAAAGAAATATAGAAGATTTGCGAAACTAACAATAAGATATGCGTTGCCTATTTTTAGGAACAGTTCGCAACAAGCGAAAGAAGGTGAAGAACAGTTATCTTCGCAAACTAGGCGAAGTCCTCTGGGTATACCAAAAAGCCAAGGTCTACGAGAAACGTGTCGTGATGCTTTGGGCTGTGTTTTTGTTATTCTCGTGTCCATTTTAGTATATTTTACCGATTCTAACGTGGCCAAATACATCGATCCGCTTTTCGCAATTATTTCAGCCATTTCACTCTTCGCACTTAGCTATTCATATAGTAAGTATTAAAATGTACATAAAGAATTACTGAAAAGATGTTAGATTGGTAATATTAGATATAATAAATATTTCCAAATGAAACTTTATTTGCAATAGCTTTTTCGAAAGGAAATATTTTGATTCTATGTTCGACCTATCGTTGAAATGGCTAAAAATTACTCGATTATAAGGCATTTAGTCTGATTCTGATTAACATGATTCTAATCATCCTGCTTATTTGAACAGAGAAACCAAAAAAATTTCTAATTAGAATGAGTGTGATTGTGTGCGTGTGTGCGTGTGTGTGTGTATGAAGCAAAATGAAAAATAAATATCGAAAATTAAAAAAATAAAAAATTTAGAAGCAGTACTTTGAAGTTCGAGTATCAAACAGAATTTTTTTTTATTTTCTCGCGTTTCGTGACAAGGATAAAGGAATAAGAAATAGTTGTTGAGATTCTTCAGTTAAAAAATAGAATTGGGTGTAGTAATTATGTTGAATTCTTAAATACCTTTAATCGTCCCATACTTTGACTCCGTTTAAATCAAGGAATATTTCTTCCTGCCTTGCAAAAACATTTTTATTATATTAACATTAACTATCTGATTGTACTTAACTATCTGACAACTGATTAATTCAATTTTTATTCCATTCAAAATTGTTCGAATTTTTAGCAAAGCACTTTTTAATTTGACCATGACATGCCTGCAAATTTTTATTATAGTGAAAGAATCTGGACTGATACTGCTGCAAACAATCCCTAATCACATAAACATTGATTCTCTTAAGAGAGAATTACTAGAAGCTTTTCCTGGTATCGTGAACGTGCACGATTTACATGTTTGGCAATTAACAGGGCAGAAGATAATCTCTACGGTTCACATCATATTCTTGGATCCAATGGTGAGTTTCCTGCAGTGATGGGTTCAAGTACATCGTAAGTAGATTCGAACAGTAACCAATTAGATTAGAATCTTGAGAGAACGAACTGCTACTTTTTCAAGTTTTAAATAAAGAAATAAAGAAAGGTATTCTCATGTACAGTCAAACACTACTCGAATAGGTCCAAAACTATACCAGCACTTTGTCAGAAATTCCCCGTTCGCTTAAATTCATTTTTCCCGGTTTGTTACAAATGCAAACGTTCAAATAAAATTTATAGGAATCTTATTTATTGCCTATAATTTCTAGGAAATTTGTCTAGTTAAAAGAATTTAACGAAATTGTAATAAAGCCTAGTAATGCCTTTCTGACTTTCATGATCTCTTACTACTTGCGAGGGATTCGATTTGTTCGAACATCGAAGTGGTTATAAGTAAGATCTTTGGAAGGTGCAAGTAGTCCTTCCAAGCTTCGGAATCAATTTGCGATGATCCAATACTTGACAAGCATCTTGCTTACAATAGACGAACCATTATACAATCACGACATTGTGCATCTTTAATAATAACAAGACGAGTAGGAACACAGATATCAATCATACCTCGAAAGCAGTTAATGCACGGGTATCTGAGGAATTTTTGAGATCATTTTTTTCGGAAACGAAGCCTGAAATGAAAAAATATTCTTCATTTTTCGATTTATTTTTGCATGTAAAACCACCACACGTCCGGTTGCACCATGATTTTGAGGACACTCTGCATGTTATTAGTAGTATTCAATTCTATGGAGTAAAGTCTTAGTATTGGATTTGATTCGGATGAATTAGTCCATATCCGAACTTGATTCCATCGTTAGTTTACTGCATTTAGTGGGTGTATTGAATAAGGAATAACACTCTGTTGCACAGGTTTATGCCAGTATTACCGACGAAGTAACAGCCTTTTTCATACAGATAGGAATAACTCAAGTTACAATACAGCCGGAATTTTATAAGGTATGTAAGCAAATATTTTTAAATAGACATGAATTGTAAAAAAAGAATATTAAGAAATCAAACTTGTATAAATATGATGTAAAATGTAAATTGATATTAGATATCCACAAGATTATATATTATACCCATATATATGTTAAAATTACGATAATTCGGCATATTTGTGACTTTCATAGTGTCAAGTTATTAATCCAGTTATTGAACTACACATAAATGTTGAATTTTCGTGGTTAAGTGAAAAAAATCGTTCTCTTACGGATTGTTCGATGCTTATGGTTCATATTTTGAGTTGTGTCACTTTCGACAACTATTTGTTGGTGGTTGTAGTTTATAGCACTTTTCGATAAATTATTATTATGATTTTTATTAGCCAAAAACATAAAGACCGATATTCAGAAAATTGTCCCAAGTAATTATGATAATTTTTAGTATGTATATTTTGAATAAAATACTTTACATCGAATGTTTATTATATTGCCAAAAATAGTTATGTGAGTTTGTACGTTGATAATGAACGTTTTTATTCTTGGAATGATAAATGATTGTGATTGTAATTGATAAATTATTGTTTGTTTTCGGAAAATATATTTCTTTCTTGATGAAATTTTCTATTCAATGTTTTTTGTTTCGTATTTCCTATCGATTAATCTTACCATATAGTAAAAGTTTTCAAGTATTATCATAACTTAAGATGATAATTTGTCGATATATATAAACTAAACTTAAAAAGTGACACAATTATAGTAGAAATATCATTTCACAAAAATGTCATAACTTAAAATAATTAAGATTTAGGTATTTGAGATGAATGAAAGATCATTAAAAGTGCCACAACTCCATGGAATGCTGATTTTTATAGATTGAGAATGAATAAAAAGAAAATGCCATTCCCATTTTATGTGTGTGAGCATTATGTTTTTTCTTCTATAAATTTGATTAACAAAATATTGTCGTTTTATCTTATGTTCATTACTACGATATGTTAAATACTCAAGCAATTAACACTAAAGTAAAAAACAAAAAGAATCTTCCTTACCTTATTTTCCTTATTTTATTAATTCTTAATTTAACAGTTGAGACCAAATACGGAAAAAGCCGGTTGCTTAATACGTTGTCATGGCGAGCACTGCAGTTCATCTCAATGCTGCTCCAAAGAAAAATTCATCGAAGATTCTTGTTCAGACTTATCAACCAAACAACAAGCGCAATCCATAAACAAGAAACTAGAAAAAAAGCAAGTTATTCCAGCTTCCACAAACATCGATCTAAAAAGGTTTACTATCTGTGACGAAGAAGGTTCAAAATCATGTCGATCGAACGAAAATCTGCCTGACGAAAGTTCGTATCGCCAGAGAGATGAAGATACATACAATAACAAAGATAAAGCGATTGATAACAGTCTTTATGCGATAAATATAGTAAATGTTAACGATGGAAATTGTGTTTCGTGTGTTACGAGTCACGATGAACAGAATTTAGAGATAGTATCTTAACTTTTAATCCTGCTGGAACCTGCGAATTTTCATATTTCAATTGTACTCTCATATTGATAAATAATTAATGTAAGATTGAATGAGAAATCCTGTATACCGATCTGTGTATTTCGTTCAAACTGAAGGCATTTTTTAACGTTAGAAATATAATTCGGGTTAGATTTACGGGATTAGTTGATATATTGAATTTTTAACTGAATGAATTTTTAATTAATTTAATTTAATAAAATTTAATTCAATATAGACAACTATGATAAAATAATTAATTTAATTGTGTATTTTACATTCTCAATGATAAATATTAATACGAGTAGTAAAAAAGGATGGAATTGGAAATTTTAAAATGAGATGATCTAATTTTAAACCGTTATGGCCCTAATGACCCAATGTTAACAATCAATGTTGATTTTCGAACGAGTTATATATAGAGGTGCGAGGAAGTTTCCAGCAAAATAGATTTCTCACTCTACGTTCCAGAAACAATATTTTAATAAATATTACTAGTCTTTCCCAAAAGTTTGTAGCGTTTCTGATAATAATCGATATTAAGTTTTGCTTTATATTTCAATAGAATGAAAGAGGATTATTTACAGTGGTTAAAAAAGGTATTTGCATACATTCTCATTTTTCATTTATCAATATGAACAGAAAGACTGGAAACTAGTGCTAAAGAATCACTTAGAAGCCACTGATTATGAAAAGTACGAGGAATATTATAATGATGTAAGGATGTTATAAATATTATTTGTTTAAATTTACCTTGGAATTTACCATTATTTATATGATATCTGTATACATAACAAATAAATTTATGAAAATAAGTCACTTTTTTTCGCTAATCATTTACCCAAGTAACGAAGTTCTTAAATCTACATAAATGAGAGACAATCTTCAAGTATCCTAATGACTTGATATAATTTACATTGATATATTATATACGATATGTTTGTATCTAAGCATAACGACATCTTTATTGTTGAAAATTACCAAACTGCTATTTATTGTACATTTATATAAAGCAGTCCATCTGTATCATTGTTGTATAAGTACATGTTACGCACTTATTGCATATTATGCAATATTATCTGCATATATAAATTATTATTAATGTGCATTTATGTGCAAATTATGATCCTATGTAATTATGTATCAATTTTTTTTTTTTTTTTATAAATGTAACTAAATAGATATGTGACAAATAAAAAATTTTTGTATGTACTAAATATTATAACGAGTACTATATTTTGGGTATTTTGTATGTTTTATATATTATGTGTATTCTGTGCATTTTTGAATCCCCAAATTTATCATAATTGATTAAAAATGTGAAGTCGTTGTGCGTGCGAAACGCTATCAACTTAGATAGTTGGAAATATCCTGACGAGGACATACAGTGGTCGTTTGGTAATAAGTGCAGTTCCACGAATCACTCGAAGAAAAGTCTCTGTATTAACAATTTTTGACACGCTATTACCACTGCAAAAATAATAATCTATATTATTCTAGAGTCATAATAGTTTAATTCGGGAGTTGATGGAACGATAAAACGGTTAACTATTAGCGATTGACAAAGGTGATAAGCGCCTGTTATTGTTTGTTCCACGTCTCGTGAGAGAAGAAGCGAAAGAAAAGATAGGAGAACAGAAGAATATCGAAAGAAGGATCGTCTAACAATCGCAACCGACCACGATCCGCGCAACTCGTGTACAAATCGGATTTTGGTTCGACTCCTTAACAAAAGTCATACATAAATTTTGTTATTATGTTATTATTAGTTTATTTATTATTTTTATGTTAATATTGTTATTATTAGTATTTAAAGCCATATTTAATTGCAAGATTATTAGCGATTGCTTTAGGTTAAACAATAGACACGTGTCATCGTGGTACTTGCGTACAAAATTTTAAAGGGGCCTTGTTTTCAGCGTTAAGATGCTAGTATTGCAATGCTTCAGTACGTTCATGCAGAGTAAATAACAATGATTCTTGGAACAATTAGAGACATGTGAGACCTACAGATTTAGATGGATTCCAATTCACCAGAAATCACATTGAAATAAGTACAACAGAAGTAAATAATACAATTACGAATAAGTTGAGTTGCAGGGCTGGCGACCGTAAATCGATTGGAATTCGGGGTTCGAACCGAGAAACTTTGTCCGGTTACGAATTCGAGCCCATGGTCATGAATTACGAATTCATAACTTTAACAAATTTTATTGCTTTAGAAATTGTTGCAAATGTTTTTTATTCTGTTAAGTGCACGATGCTGCTCTTCATATTGATGACTATTTCTATGAACGCGTTTAACGTGTTTTGGTAATTTATTTTATCAAACATTACAATAATTTTCTTTTAAAATATTGCACCGAATGATACTCGTCAACAACTGAAAATTGGACAAAGTGCCTGTAATTTATTGAAACACAAACAGTATATACCAGAATAACTGTAAGAATATTGTTCGATATCTATTACTAAATATTTTTTAATTTTATTTTATTTATTTATGGTCACATCCATCTCTAAGGGAGATTATATTAGTTACCAGTTAGGTTTCACCTTCCATATACGCACAAGATTTTTACGATTTACAGATTTTTCGAAGTGGTGTTCATGGTGAGAACGTGCTACAAACGACAATATAATATTATAAGACGCACGGATGGAGACGATAAGCTTGTATAATTTGTATATTAGATTAATCTGCTATTAGATAACAAAAAAAGCGTACGATATAATGGACATATTATGTATAGCAGATATCAATTACAGTGTATGTGTTGATTCTGCTAGATTAGTTGGGACAGGTTTATGTCTTTTAGGAATTGTAAGAAGCGGTTCACTCTTTCCTTCTTATTTATGACCGATTCAAGGTTACTTAGAATGCTATAGTATCTTTTTTGTTTTGATACTTTCAAAAATTAATTACAGTTTTGCCTGAAAATAAGTAACACGCTCGAGATTGGTAAGTTGCTTATTACAAGACAAAAACCAGTTGTATATTACAACGCAACATGTAATATACAGGTTATTCGGCTACATGCGTAAAAAAATTTAAGGGATGATTTTTGAAGCTAAAATAAGATGAAAATCAAGAATTAAAAAAATTGCTTTCTCGGCTTTTTTGTTTTTTGTTTTTTTTTTTTTTTTTTTTTTTTTTTTTTTTTTTTTTTTTTTTTTTTTTTTTTTTTTTAGTTATTGACAATTAAAAATGAAGCGAAATATCCCTGTGGGCGAGCAAACCTCCTTACACGAACGAAAGTAGGTCAGCCTAAGCAGCGAGTATCCACAAGTATCCTCAAATCGAACGATACGCGGGCAGCAGTTTACTTTGTATAAGTAGAGAAGAAAATTATGACATTTGAAGACGTAAATCATCCTGAACGACGTTTCGTAAGAAAAATTGTAGATCAAACATTATACCTGCCTACTCATTAAAATCCATAACAACGTATCGAAAACCGCCTCATGGATTTTTCAAGTAAAGAGAATTAACGTTTTCTCTAATCCTTTGCCTTCATAAATAATTAAGAAATAATAGCAGATATAAAAAATGTTTACACAAATTTCATACACGCACCGCGATTGCCTCGTCCGCATCTGTACACGTACAGTGAGTCGTAATTCACGATTCAGTAAGTTCTAACAAGAGCAGAAAACGATCGTTATCAAATTCGGGATCTGATGGAAGAACAGAAGCTAAACGCAAGGACGAACATATCCGTAAAATGAAGTGGTTGATGAATTGATTGGATCGTCGATCATAATTACGAGTACTACAACTTCGTAAATTTCTGATTCATTAAAGGATGATTTAGCTGTCTGCGCATGGGTGAGACGTACTAATGGATTGGCGGAATAATTTGATTGTGACGGTCGATCGGTATTACTGAGACTGATCACGACTTGTTGTTAAATCGTGATATGATATACGCACACAGGTCATGAAAACGTGGATGGAGATGTAAGAGGGAATGATCCAGTTCTTTAGTAAAATTATTTAAGAGGACTGTGCTATAAGAAGCGCGCTCGGAAAAACTATGAGAAGAGTATTGTTTAAAAAATTCAAGTAATCGTGGAAATTCGATATTACTATTTGAGACGAGGCTTTAATCGGTATGGCGATCGATAGGATAAGAATTGATAACGATAAAATCGAGATAGCTATGTAGCCTGGTCAACAAGTAATCGCCAACGAATTGATATTCATATAACATTGTCGGTATTGACGAGCAGACATTGTCGGTATTGTGATGGAACTAAATAGGTTCTTGTATATGCTAGCGTGGAATACTTTCAGCACTTGGCCGCATGGTGTAGCACCTATACTGTGGAATAGCTAAACTTACGGGCGTGAGTACTCTCATTTCCTCTTTATGTATATCAAAGACACTATCGAAATCAGAAGAATCACGGAATGTATGTTATTTGATTATCGTGAAAGTTTAAAATCTAGAATATGGGTTTATAATCAACTAATATTCGCAGAAATGAATTTTTCTACTTCTGAATATGAAACCTATATCTTTTTCTTGCAATAAATAATAATGTAAACATTGAAATTGCTTTCTTATTGTTACAAAACCTTCAATTGTTAAAAATTATTTCTGCCAACATAATTATGTCCTGTATATTACTTTCCTCTAAACTTTTCCCAAGACTTTTTCCAATTTATATTTTCTCCCTTGAAATGTTTGAAAGAAAATATATAACGTAGATAAATATAGTGGATAAATTTTCAATATCATATATTCATAAATATATTCATATATGAATATACTCATATATTCATAAATGAAGCTTCATACAATAAAATGTTTGAACAGTTAACACAGGTTGCACTAATTCATAAGTGGCAATTACGTTGACCCCTAAATACATTACAATATGAATTTAATAGATTATGCTATTACCATTGATAGATAGATGACCAGAAATATGTTAAATAATTTTATACAAAGTGGATGAATATTTGATATTTTTAATGCCCAGGGAAATTGTGAAATCATTTTCTAACATTCTCAATTTGACGAAATCAGAAATAGGAATGCTATTTTAGCGATACTAAGTTTATTTTACTTAAAACATCCTTTAAACTTGAAACAGTTATAGCGTCCGTGTTTTGTATTCGTATAATTAGTAGACTTTTAAACATTTATAGGAAATTTAAAATGTCTAAAATACACAATAGTACTCCTTATAATATTTAGCAAATGATAGATAGAGATCATTCTAATTAGAGATGAAAAACGATAGATTTAAAAAGATAAAAAACATACTATGTAGAATTATATGTATAATTATTTTTACAGGTTCATCAAATTTGAAAACGGAATAACATTATTATCATTATTTATTATTATCGACGTTAAAAAATGACAATTAGTAAAAAGCTATTGAGAAAAAAGTTAATTTTTATTTAAACGGAAAACAGTAGAATACATGATTACATTTTTAAATGGTTAAAGAATATTAATTTTTAAGTGTTCTAGTTAGCAATAACTGTTATACATAATATAAACATTATATAATAACAACTTTTAGTCGCCGGTATTCATTATCAATGACGGAAATTGTTTTTAGTTATCATAACCATTATTACTAGCTTACTTACCATATCCGCTATTACCATTACCATCGCGTAAACATATATAAAGCCTTTTAAAGCGATTTTGCAATCGCATTACACGAACACCGCGCTAAGCGGTATTCTATTATATGTAATTGCTTTTAACGCATAAGGAATAGAGGTAGAGCAGCAAAAAGTATTCACATATATCCTTATATCTTTTGTTAATATTTTTTGTAGCTGCTGTATATCTATTGACGAAAAATATTCACTTTAGACACTTTAAAAACAACTAGGCACTAAAAATACTTCATCGGATCAAGCAGCGCGAACATTAGTAAATATTAAAAAGAATGTGTGTACGTAGATTTACACATCAAAGTTTTCGAATAAAAATTCTGTGTACCATAGATAAACACCTTTATATATTTTTTTGGTGAAATTAAATAACTGATAGTCACTGTGCATATACCTATCAAAAGAAATTAGAAACGCGCTTTGTTACAAAATTATTTATGCTTACGTGGCAACACCTTTATTACTATACACATTATTACTAATGTTTCTAAACAGAAATTAAAATATTTACTTCATAAAATTCTTGAGATAAAATTGCGGTAGAAATTACGAAACCTTCGATATTTCTAATGCCAAGAAAATTTCAGGATGTTGTTGATGTGTATGTAAGGGGAGGGGGGGGGGGGGGGGGGTTAAGCATAAAATTATAATATAATATTAAGCCCACTATTTTTTATAACTTCATGCAGATATAACAGATGTATGTAATTTTTATAATATTGTAATTTATATCTTTTACTTAATGAAACTGAAAGTAAATAAATTACGTTATATTTTAACAACGTTATATCTTAATCT
Organism: Bombus difficillimus; assembly: GCA_014737525.1. Taxonomy (NCBI): domain Eukaryota; kingdom Metazoa; phylum Arthropoda; class Insecta; order Hymenoptera; family Apidae; genus Bombus; species Bombus difficillimus. The sequence continues at coordinate 71,539 of JACXIT010000179.1, read as the reverse complement.
GTCAAAAAAGTTCGTAAAGCTAACGTTTTTATTATAATATATTTGAGGAGCGCATGTAGACTTTTGTGATTGATGGTAGATATATCAAATAAAACGCTAAATATATTTATTCAATCAAATAATTTATTTTCCAAGTATATTATTATCGAAATAACGTTATTTAAGATAAAGGAACAACGCAAATAACAAATAAAGTGAACGTTTCAATTTGAAAAATTATTTAAACGAGAGCTTGTTTTGATAATACTCAATCTTGGTAGAAATCGTCATTGGCGACTTCGGAACTTCGATTCACGCGATTAACTTTGATCATTGGAGCAAATGAAGGAGAAGAACGTCGTCTCCTGGATGATGTCGTCACCGATAACTCAGAGAACGAGGAATCGGTCGGGGTGGGGCCTTGTTCATGGAATCGTGGACGTGCGTAACCCGTTCGTGCGCTCGGTTCTTCAGTGAGAAAGCGCGCATGGAATGCTTTAGTCGTGTAGTATCGTGTATTCGTTCCGACGAGTGTTTCTATGTGAATGAGGTTGCCTTACTATATAAGTGCTTCTTTACAAAAATATGAAATGACAGGAGAAAGAGGAAGAGAGAGTACAGAGTAAATAAATAAGAAGGTGAACAGTGTGATAATAAATAAAGAAGATGAAAATAGTACAAGTTTCAAGATCAATCGTGTTACTCGTTGTCCTGCTGTCCGTGCTGCATCGAGGTAAATGCTGTTTTGCTTGTCGTCTATATTCCCCTGGCGATCGATTCGTTGTTCAGTGAGGTGTCACAATCACGTGGCCACCATTGAGTCACGCTTGTGAAAACAGGTTACTGTTACGTGCCACATGTCGTCGTAACTTCAATCTCATACCTGTGGGCCTTACTGCACAATAATTTACTACATTACTACACAATGTGTTCCAGTAATCATGCTACAATCGATAAAAATATGACCGGTAATTCTACGTGAAAAAATTCAGTGAAAATATAGAATAACATTTTTTTATACGGCGCGACGCTTTGTTTTCGGTAAAATCAAATCTGGAAATTTCATTGTTATATCTGAACTTATCTAATTAAATACCGGCTAGAGATAAGTAAACAAACAGCAGAAGGTCAGTCTACGAAAAAGAATAAGTGAAAAATAACATTTTTCCGTATAAGATCTCATTTCCAAGAAAATAATATTTGAACATGTTTAGTTAAGAATTGGCTTTGCCATGCGTACTTGATAACTTTCCAAATTTCATTTGTTTAAAAACGAAGAGTTCTATGAAAAAATTGTATTTTATATTTTCGATTTACTTTTCCACACGAAATCGCCTCCTTGTCGATTGTACCATTTTCATTGGGACACTGATTATCATTGATAGGACACTGTACAATTAATAAGAACTAGATCGCGGATATTTGTGACATTTCATAGTCTTATGAATATGACTAGGGAAATGGAAGTTATGATAAATAGAGATTTGTTGATTTAAAAGATAACAGTAGTAAAAGAATCATTTATTAACTTGTTTGAAACACAATTGAAATATAAATTATTTAAATACGTTAATAGCATAATAAATACGTTATATAAATATGTAAGATCATGTAATAGAACAACCTTGATCATGCGAACTAGTCACAGCTTATTCTGTTCTGATAATCAAATAACTATAATAATAAGTCGTACTTATTTAGAGTTATTTTTTTAGGGAATTATTATTATTATATTCTGTAGGAGTTATTATTAATATTATTTTCTTTTTGTTTCGTTATACGTACCGTTTCGTTTGTTTGGATATTTATATTCGGTGATAAATTTGTGTAAATTCCTTATATTCCAGTATGACCTTTTAGGTTTAAATGTTGATTGATTTCCTTTTTCGAATGTAATACAAATTTTAACGAAACTATTGTAAGTGTTCAAGTTTTGTTAAGTTAGTTGGTTAAATTTTATCCAAGATACTCTTTCCTCGTATTTCGCCTTTCCTCATATTGAGATTTATAGTTAGGAAACAATTGTAGGAGAATTGAAAAATAAAACTTTAATCTTATATATAATATAAATTCGGCATTCGAATATTTACATTACAAAACATAACAAAAATAACAAAAAAAAAAAAAAAAAAAATAAATGTATATATATGTTTTTTCATTTCTGTTTTTAACTTTACCAATATAACAAAGATAGTCGAGTCTCATAATCATAACCGCGTTAATGAAATTTCAAAATGTTTCATGCAACGTAATATATTCATAAAGGATATTTAAAACCGCGAATATTTTTATAAACCTGCTTATACTATAATGTAAAATACCATTTATACAAATCTGTTGGGGATAAGCAGATTCGTATAACCAGGTCATTCGTATATTGTACGTATGTAGTACAAGTTCACTTAATTTTCCCTTCTTATAACATCTGTGACTTTTTGGACAGCTAATAGAGTTTACGTTCATATAAATGGACTCCACCCAAACATTTGCTCATAAATATACATATAACAATGTTTCGAACCTTATGATTTTAGAAATGAATTTGCGAACACAATAATCGTGTAATTAATTAATACCACGTGATGTAAATATAAATAAATAAGTGAACAAAAATTAATTCGAGTAATACAAAAAATCGAGAAAAATCATTTCGATACATATAAATAGACACAGATACATTCCATTCGTTCGTGTAATTGGTATGAGTGGTACTCGGCAGTTCAGGTAATAAAGATTCAGTCAGCGTTCAGTTATTCAGGCATTAATTGTAAATAAAATTTCGTTCACATAGTTAAATGTTAAATACGAATTAATATAAACCAAGTTCTACTGTATATAAAGACATACCGATCTAAAAAAAAAAAAAAAAAACGTTTGAAACCACTATCGCATGAATCATACAATACTTTGGAATGTTTTTTCCTGATTCGCAGATATACTAGTTTCGATTGGACTCTCTCATACTTGAAACAGGAGAACTGTGGACAGAAACGTGTAGTTAACTGCGTAGCAATCGTGCAAATTACATACGAGAAGCATTTGAACATTATCTGTTTCTTAACGAATCATCAAACTTGTGACGCTTTGCACGTTACAATAGGCAATAAATCAATGATATAATTTACGAAACGATAGCTTTCTGAGATTATCATTTGATTATTGGAAATGTTTTAGTATTTCAGTAGCATTTTCGTATAATGTAATTGGGACGTTCAATATTTGTTTTGATTAAATATTTACAATTAATAAGAAATGTTAAAGATATCCCTAGATATATTCGTTTTCATTGTTACATAGAAAGTGACATTATATAGAAAATGATTTGTGCATTTGAATCATGTAGAAGCTATATCGACTAACTCGAAAATTGGAAAGTAGAGTGATTATATCCCATTATTACAAGCATTATTTCTTCAACTTATCTTGAAATTTACTGTCATTTATATCACATTATTATAATATTATTAGTAATATTTCATATTAATATATATATATTATATTTCATAGTAATATTTCATAATAGTAATTAGTGATATTTCATATTAATATTAATAATCATGTTATTTATACATGAAATTATGGAAATACCATATTTATTTTTTAAGAATTAAATGTCAATTGTATATCGTACTTGAATATTGTAATTGAGAAATTAGTAAAAAATGGAGTTAAGATCAGTTTGGCTTCTAAGGAATTTATTTATCTACACACCCGCTGATTGTTCCCCAGTATGGGACATCTATTATTTTCATTCGAATTGTGATAATTAATCCAAATTATCAAGAAAACCATTAATCGGTTAGTATTTCATATTCATGCAAAATTGCAATCCGGAACACATAACAAAAGTTTGTCAAAACTATTTTCAAAAGTTGCAACAACGTAGTAATTAATTACATGACCCATATATTTTTCTGGCCTATTTAAAAAATTTGAAATAAATTAGATAGGGAACGCGGAAGAGTCTATAGAAATCTAAATTTCTATTGTAAAACCATTCGTAACATGCGTAGGATCAAATAACGAAAAATAGAATAATACGAATATCAAAATTGATCGAAATATATTATTGTGTATAGCGATCAAAAACCGTAAAAGATATAGAAAAGGAAAGAAATTAATTTTATCCTACCAAGTTCTAATGAGATTATTAAACATAATCTGGAAAAATGTTAAGACAGCCAATCTTTTAATTCTGTTTCAAAGAATTGTTCTGTATTAATTAATGAAGGCTGTACTTTATGTGAAATATATTCTTTAGAAAAAAGAAAATAAAAGTAAAGAGTAATTATTTCGAAAACTGCCACCATTTCAGATATCGATGATTTTTTAATATGTCATTGGAGGCATTTGAACAACTTTTTCGTATGCACGAAATATACGAATAATTACACGAATAATTCTGCGCCCGTGACAGCGTATGCGTTAAGTATTGATTGGGGTTAGGCAGCATCACGGTATGGTGACCAGATAAAATAACGCTTAATCCGAATCTAATTCTTATCATTTGTTTATAGTTTATATATAGGTTGGGTCATCCGCTGTCACGGATATTATTTGTAAACAATTATAAGCAGAATTCATTGTAGTGATACTGCCAGCTTTTTGCAAAAATCTCGGAAACTAAGAGTCCGACGATAACACGCAAAGGAAAAGGTTGTTTAAAATGTTGATTTTTGCAATATATTAAAAAATCATCGAAATCAAGACGATTGCAGCTTTCTAAATAATTACCCTAGAACATATCAATATAATTGAGAAATGGAATTGACGATTAGAAGAAAGTAAATGAAAATTTCTTATAGTCTAAGAAAACTATATTTAAAAAATGAACAATCTGCGTTGGCGTGGAATAATTTCAATTGAAAGACACCATCGGACATATAAATATTAAAAATATACAAAAACTTGTCGATAATGATCAACTAAAGGTTTCGAGTAGCAAATTGTAACTTTGTTTTACAAATGGTCGAAATGTATTAAATCTATTAAATTATAGTTTGATTAATATTAGTTTCAGACAAGATATAAATATTAAATGTTTTATTAAGCCATTTCATCTACAACATACATATATATTATGTACATATAAAGTGGTTAGTTGTAAATATCCCCAAAGAAAATAGTTGTGACCAATATTGTAAACTGCTCATTTCATTTAGGTCGAAGTAATAGTTTCACAGCAATCAATTACGATGTTTCATCGGAATGCATCATGTATCCCAATGAAAATTGACAAATTTATCATTTGGATCTAAATGACGATGTGAAATGGTCGTGTGCAACGTAAACGATAAAATTTATTATCGATATCCAGTTGTGTGAAAAAAGCGTTAAAAAAACGATATCTATTGAAATGAATTCGTAAAATTAGCGATGAGTGATTACATCAAGTTCAATATGTACTCATAAATTTGAATAAACTCAAGATTCACTTCATACAGTTTAAATATTATGTCACAAGTAGATTGCAGATTTTTATGCATTTTTGAATAATTTACAAATACTAAATGCAACATTTAGAAAAACTAAACGTGAAAAAATTAGGCCGATATAAAATATTCAATTTTTAATGGATAAAACAAATTTTTGTCCAAGTTCTATTAGATGGTAGTTCGTTTTAGTGTATTTATAAAAATATTAATTATTATTTTTTGTTCTATTAGAACAAAATGGATCGTACATAATTCAATAAAATAATATAAAAATAAAATGTTGTACAACTGTCACGTCCTAATAAAACGAAAGAAACTTTTGGGACCACTTAATACATTCGATATACAGTAATTTGTTCAAAATATTGAACATAGTTTGGAGTAATCGTCTATAAAAACAGTACTTTTGTCCATGAAATGTCGAGTATTAGGTAACGGAAATTAATTATTTGAAAATGGCATAAAACAGGCCATTATCAAATAATTAATAAGATAAAGCAGCTCAATTTAAAATACGAAGAATAAGTTAACAAAAGTGATACAATTGACATTACAATCTAGAATCCAGAATATAACTTACTTTGTACATTTTGATGATGGTTCATTCCGGAAAAGAATTATTTTGTTGTTTTTCGATCACAAAAATTGGCCATCTAAATTCATTCGTGAAAAGTGGCATATTCCAAAATATATTAACAGTTTATAATTATGCTAATACTGAAATAATATTAATTGAAATGGAACTTCTTTCTGTCCAACTGAAATCCGAAAAAAGCAATGCAATTTAAATTTATGAACAAAGACGCGTTTACAACGAGAACAGTTACATGAGCTCGAAACTACGAGTTCCCTATCAGAAATTTTCCATTCGCTTAAAATCACTTTTCTGAACTTATCTTCTTAAATAGTGACAAGAGCAAACGTTCAACAAAATTGATCCCATTTATCGTTTGTAATTCTATAGAATTTTCCTAAATTTATTAAAACATTTCAATGAAATTGTTTTCCGAATTCTCGCGATTGATATTTGCAAGAGATTTGATTCGTTCGATTATTGAAATAATTATTGAAATAATTAATATTTGCGAGGTTGAAAGTAAGTGTGTGAACATTTTTTAAATATATACTTAGCAAGTATAATACAATACCTTATTTTCCGATCAAACGTCTCTTTAGCAGTTTCTACATTTTATTTTCATATTATCAAATTTGTATAATCATGTACAAGTGCTATTAAATGATAGGAAAATGTGTGCCAATCCCTTTTCAAGCTATTATATATCTATGAAGCGAATCTTGTGTATTGGATTTCGATTTATTAGTATCTATATATGAATATTGTATATTAAACTTGAACACGTCACTAGTAATAAAACGCTTTTGTGGGATATAGCACAGTTTCGTTCGAATTAGATAAAACGATATCATTTTCACTGTTTTTCAACATTTTTTTACAAATATTAATATTTCTATCAATTTTAATTTTAACTTATGTCACTTTTACATCAACTATACAATATATTCTTAAGGGACCTAATATAATCGATAATATTGCCAATATCAGCAAATATTAAATGTTATTTAAGATAAAATAATAAAGAAAATAATAAATGGAATAAAAATTTTTATTTCAGCAATTATATGGATAGAAGTTGATCCGACGTGCTGATACTTATTCGGATTTTTTGTTTATTCAGTCGATGGTAATCTGTGTGTCCAAACAACAGAAAGGCACTATATATCTTACGCTATTTAATCTGCGAGAGGCCATTCGTGTTTCTCCGTTCTTTATCATTAGTAGGTTGAACAGTTCTTATCAAGACTTCTCGATATACAACAATTCCCACGACTTGTGTGTACACAAAGTTCATGTTTTACATTATTTTCAGCGTTACCTTAATTTCACTTAATCGACTTAATTTGACAAAAACAATGCATATTTCTCTTTTAAATTCGCTATTTATTTAATAAATTATTAGTTTGAGATTCTATTATCACTGGTTATTATCAGTGTAGAAACTTTTAAGGTAAAAGTTGTGTAAATTAAATTAGTTTGAATGAAATATTCTAATAATTGTTTATTATTAAACAAAATGGTTGCAAACGATTATTTAAATAATATGTCATTTTACTTGGCTATACATATAACCACGCAATAATTATACGTTTAATTTATCTGAAAAACTGTTAGAAGAAAGCTATCAATAACATACGAAGGTCTACTTTCCTACGATATGTTTCACTTTTTTCATAAGCATAATGGAACACCTAAAAGTGCAGTGGCATCTTTTAAGATAAAAATCTATAATTTATATTCGATGCCTACTTTATATTAGATTTCTCTAAATATTAAGTATTCTACGAAAAAAAAAAAAAAAAAAAATTGAAGCACTTGTGTCTTAAAACGACTCTTTACAAGGATTTAATTTTAATTTTGTACATATATAAGCACTTTTGCGGTACATACATTAAATTTGACGACATAAGCCCTTTTACCCTATAAGGCGAGAAAGATTCGAGCAAGCTATCAAACTTGAACTCTGGAACTTTACTTTTGCTATTTCATGTTTATTATGGAGTCATTAAATACATACAATTTTGATTACACAATTTGCTTCATAAGTTAAACAGCTATAGACCTAAAACCTTAAGTATGCGGTTTTTTATGGATTTCCTATACGTATTTTATGAAAAATATAATACACCTTGATAAAAAATAATTATTTTCTAAGTCGTTCGTTCTGAATATCTAAGTATTATTATTATCCCAATAGCTTTTTACGTAGAATATTTCAAGTAATTGATATACACAGAAGTAAATATGCATCTCTGCTTAAAAATTTGCACTTTTCAAGCGCACTACTGCGTTTGTAAAAGACGATATTTCGGTTATTTGAATCATTCTATATAACATAAAATAAGTGATATGTATATGTACATTAGATATACTCTGTATATTCTACAAATCATAAGATAAAAAATGCACTTGGAAATTATTACACTCGAACGTCAAAAACGTCTTTTAATATTTCATTACAAATAATTGATTCACCTATGTTATCACGATATAATGTAAAGATTATACACGCATATTTCTTCTTCTGGTAATAAACAAAAATTATACAGATATTGTAAAGAATATCATCGATAGCAAAGAATGTATTTTGCCTAATAATATTTATCTATTGAAGAATAACTTTTCCAAAAACGTTTCTCTCGTTAGCGTTCACTTGTGATTTATTTATTCGCTTTTCTGATGGAACGAGTCTGTTGGTTGATAATGTGGCTGCATTATCAGAAGAGGAAAGAAAGGACTTCCTCCCAAGAGACGGTTGTACATATATGCGCAGAACCGAACTCGCGTGGCACATGTGCGTTTTTACTCTTTTTATGTAGTAAAAGGATACCAGCAAGAATGGAATGGAACAGATTATCCGCAGGACATTGCGGCTAAAAAAGACCGGCTTCGTTTTGAAATATTTGTTACTCATCTTCCTAGGTTTCGTTACAGAATTGGATAATTAAACGAAACATTTCCACAAATAAAAATTCGTTGTTATTCGAATGTGATTTACGAAAGTATTTGAACATTTATTATTAGCACAAAAAATATTGGTAATTTTTCGGAATAGGAGCGAAATATATTGTCAAGATCAACATTTTAAACAACTTTTTCCTATACATATAATCGCCGCTCGGTTTTATTTTATAAATTATAAATCAATTTATATTCAATACTATGTGTGTCGCTCAACAATTTATTTTATAAATAAAATGTTGTAAATGTAAATGTAAATGTAATTGTGAGCAAGTTTTCAACGACGGCAGGTGTATTTGTTATATTTTTGACCAATTGAAGATCAGAATAAAGTGCAACATTCCATGTATGTAATAATCGATTCATCGAAAATTATTTCACGCTAGTGTTGCGACTAGACCGGATATATACTACTCTGGACCTTGTCAGCTTATAACTCGTTGGTTTTTCTTTTTCATTTATACAATATTAAAAATAATTATCTCTCTTGTGAATGAGTTAAGTTTAGATTTAGCTATATAAAAATATGGTCACTTACTGCTGAATCAAGATTAATCGTAACCTAAATTTAACTAAAGCCTTTTGTGAATACCTTGGAATCTTGGTAACCTTGTTCATCTATGATAATCTATGTCTAAGTCATTGAAATTAGTAACGATGTTCCTGTTCCGAATAATTATGATTAACAAGGAATTCACTTGGATATAATTATTTCAGACAAATATTTTTCGGAAAATCTAAAAAGTGTTCGACTCTGGTTGTTAAATCTATGTATGTACAGGAAAACTTTGTCGGGAACAAATAGGTTCCTATAGGTAATTAGATCGTGCATATAATTAAAAGTCCACTGAATTCTTTTCAGTATCTATGGTTTTTCGTTCAGATAATATATATATATATGACATGTCCCATCATGATGCGTAACAGTGTTGCGCATCTTATGACTTTGAATATGAATTTGCGCACGTGTAGTTACGAATCGTGTAATTAATTCAACTTTATGGTTTATTAAGTTTATAACAAAGATATAATATCGGGAAATGGATTTGGACAATTGATACGATATATTAACATAAAATTAATTAAATGCTTTTTGAACAATAAAATGATAAATGACACATGCACAATGTAAGATTGAACTAATTTTAATACATTGAAATGATAAAGAAAAATGGAAATAATAGGTGTATGGGAAAAAATCATTTGGCCAAATATTGTATAAATGTAAATAACATGTTTATGAAATTGCAGTAACGTTCGATAGTTGTTTAGATAACAAAAACTCGGTTAGAGTTCAATTAATCAAAGACTATGTAAGTAAAGCTTCGTTTATATAGAGTTTATATAAACGGAGTTATATTACTTATTTGCTTTTTCGATAAATTTAGGATTTAACGTACAAAACTTTTTATTTTTTTTTATTAGCAAAATCAACAGAGGATGACATAACTACGATAATGGAAGCTGACGATCTTCTTATAAACGAAAACGACCCTTTAGAGATTAAATGCACCGGCCACGAAAGGATTTCTTTCATTTATCCTCAAGACTTAAGAAATGCGGTAAGTTTATAAAAAATAACTGATGTAATAGTACCACCTCTAGGAACAAACTTCCGAATAAACGCAATAGCTTTAAACTATCTAAAGATATTGAAGTGACTCACGTGTGAAATGTTATAATTAGACCGCGAACTTTTATATATTTATGGAAAATTTGCAGGTGAAAAAATGCATTGAATATGCATAACATGTAAAAATATATACAATATAAGCTACCATGTTATTTTTTTTTTTTTGTTTCTCCTGTCTCGTAAGTCTATCATTCTTTTTATTCTTTCCACTTTTGCATTTAGCTCGCCTTCTTATCTTCTTCTATCTTCCTTCTTATCCTTCTTTCCAAATCATCTAGCTTCTATCTAATGATTTTGTTATTATTGTGATCCTCTTTCTTTTCGATTTCAGTTTCTTGTTTTCGAATTGTTTAATTATATGTATTAATTATATCTTTTCTCTCATTTTCCAACGATCTTTTCATTTCCTTTCTCTCTCGTCGTCTGTTTCAAGTCTTTCAATTCTTGTTCTATTGAACAATTTTTTTACCACGTTACTTCCTCTCAAACCTTAAATTTCTTTGATCAAACCCGCTACGGACCTTAATATTTCTGCAATCTCTCTGTCTTTTTAATTTCTTTCCCTGGTGCTATTTTTATTCTTATTCTTATTCTTATCTTCTGTATTTTCCACATTTTGCTTTGTTATTTCCGTCTCTCCTTTTTGTCCTTGTGTCAGGTTAGTACTTTTTTCTTCTCTCGTACTTCACTTGGACTTTTTCCGATTTTATTTCAAAATTCATTTAACATGCCTGTCTCTCTAACATCTTTCCTTGCCTGTTTCTGTTGCTTTATCGATATTTGTAAGATATCCATGTTTTGATTTCCTAATATCTATCTTTTTTGGAAACTGTCCCAATTCATTTACTAACCTATACGTCACTACCAAGATTCGTTCTCTCAGAAAAGGTAGGTTTCCTACCTTCGCTTAGTTATCTTTTATTTTTTGTGAACTACACTTGTTTCTTTTTATCCACCTCTATTCTTTGCCTCTATTTCTACTCCCACTTCCATTCAAAAATTCGCTTTTATACACGTTCTGTTCTTACACACTATTCACATCATACGCTCTATAGTCATGTCCGATTATTTCTTTCGTATTTCCCTCACAATCTTAAACCTCCTACGATATTTAGCTTTCCCTTATGCGTTTTATATTTATATCATAACATTATACGCCTGTAAAATTTTAATAAACTGTAAAAACTTTAATATTCTTAGTTTATTTAGAATCATTGTATCGATGTATATTGTATGTATTTATATTGGTTTTGTAGGCACAAGCATATGCTAACTTCCTTTTCATGGCTGAAGAGCAGGAAAATAAAGTTATCTGTTTATCTATATTTATGATAAACTGAATTTGCCGTATAATTTTCTAGATAATCTATATTTCATGAATTAGAATCCTATATACAATACATATTGAATCTCACTAATTTTACCTTATAATGGTGAATTTATTAAATTTCATTTTCATAATATAATAAAATTGTAAGAATTTTTAACAGAATCTACGTACTTACGTATATTTAATACATTAGAATTTTATGTATATATTGAATTTTAATTATATATTGACTTCATTGTATAACAAAATTGTACGTTCTTATCTTCAGTTTATTAAATTCTATTTTTATGATAATATTAAAATTGTATTGGAATTTTCTATAGATTCTATGTTTATTACGTTAAAATTCTTTATTGTTAGAAACAGTATTACCATAATCGCTAATTATGTTTAATCTGATAATAGATCGTCACTTCGCCAGTGCATGCACAAGAACACATCGAGCACGGAATTTATATGTACGTGTTCCAGCGACGTGAAACTGTTCATGGAGATACAGGGTTATATGGTTGCCCTGGAAATGTTTTACAAGTTACCTCACATCCTAACTTTAAAACAACTAAAAGCATGGTATATGTTTACGTTCAGTGTAAGTGGATTTTTAAATGTTTTTTACCTAAACTGTCATCGTAAACAAATAGCGGGTTGTTCGAAAATTTCTTAGCGTCTTTTACGATTCATATACGTATGGAAAACACGTACAAAACTCTATGATATATGATTCTAGGGGCCCATAAGCGTTTAATTTATCCTTTGAAGATCCGTTTGAAACTTTATCAATATAATCGTGATAGTTGAATAAGAAATGTTAATAAAATCCCAATATTCTTTCCGATACATGTATATATATTTGACATATATGATCTATATATATATAATAATTATTAATTACCAATAATAATTACTAATATAGTTATAATAGTTGAGTCTCGTTGATGAAATTCCAAAATGTTTTGTATAACATACATAATATATTCAAAAAATATATCTATAAATGTTAAAATATATTTCTGAGTAACTGTATGTTTACTATTTTTACACTATTTGAACGACGCGACGATGAAATGATTGGATCACACGGTTCGGGCTAATTTTAACCGATTTTAACTAAATCGGGATAAAGTATTGACTAGTATTGATAGTATTGACTGTTCCAGCTACCGCAAATGTGTTCGTAGAAGCGAATACCTTTGCTTCACTACATGCAGCAGTCGGTGGGTCCGCCGTAATACCATGCAGACCAACGTCACCCAATTTCACAGTCCAAGTCTTCTTAAACGAGATGGTAAGTTTATTTATATGCGTCTATTATTAATATCTTCCATTCAAATAGTAATAGTAAAAGTATTAGACAAATATACCGGAGCGAACACTGTTATCTGTGTTTTGCAGAAAAATTAATCATATTATTCTACAAAGAACATTTAAATCTCCTGTTAATCAGATTTACTAGAGGTCTACTTTTATATGTGATAAATACATATTTTTTCTAATGATAATTGGGAACATAAACAAACCTGTAAAAACTACGTAGATAAATAAAACCGTTCATCACATTTTCTCTATTACTAATTAAAAGGACCAATCATTTTCGTTTTCGTATTTAGTTCTAAGGAGGTCATGTTTGTATGTCCTGGCCAGTCTTGGAGCACAAGCGTACAAAGTCGCCATGTAAAACATTGTATACACTGTACTCCGCTGATCCAAAAATTGCCGTTTAATCTTTTGGCACTAACCATTGAAAAACCAAAAATCGGCGAATAAAAAAGAAAAACTAAAAAAAATATATCTAGAAAAAATAATAACGAAAATAACATTTGATTATATTATCAAGAGAAATATAGTGTAAGCTACTTTAACGAAGATAGGCATGTGCAATATGATAACTGCACTGTGAATCCGAAAAATTTGATGACTTTTAATATTATCGTTATTCATTTAGATCCGGGGCAATTATTCGTATAATGTCATCATTTTAGCCAGTCCATGGATCAAAATCGGAAAAAGAGGAGACTACGTTTTATCGTCAATTTGAGTACTATGTTTGAATTTTTGACTTCTATTTTCGTTACCTTCATGCTTATTATAAAGGCATTTAATACGTATGCATTAATCGTATGATCTTGATTAAACAATTTACTTTATAAATTAGAAAGTTATCAACCTAAAACCTTAAGTACATGGTTTTGCACGGATTTTCCACACTTGAAATATTTATATGGTATTAAAACTAAGTGAAGAAATACAGTGAAAATTTTCAAAATGGTTTATTTTTATAATACATATTATAGTGTTAGTTAAAAATTAAAATTTAATGGAATGTTTTAAATTACGCTTTAAATTATAAAATAAATCAATGAATAAAATTAAAAAGGAACTTAATCATGAATAAAAACTTTAACAGAGATACGTAATTAGGAGATATTCAGATATGTAAACGGATTGGACAGAAATATCGCATTGATAAATTCGAATATTAATAATATAAAAATATAAATAAATATTCATTGTATCATTTATAATTGTTGTATTAAAATCGAATTCACTGTGCAGCCCGTGGAGCAAACAAATTTCAATCCGAGAATTGGTCTCACACTGACAAATATCACGTTAAAAGACAGTGGATACTTCAAATGCGTAATAGACCAAGCAGATGAGATCCATGAAATCACATATTTCTTCTTAGTGCAGCGTAAGTATACTTTAGAAAAATGTTAATTTAACTCTCATCGTTTATATAAAGACATAAAAAATAACATCTAAAGCCTTAAATCTTATTCTACCTATTCATTGAGAGAAATAAGATATACTATTCTAGTATATAGAGAACGTTTGTAATTTTTATGACTGAAAAAACTTTTATTTGTTGCAAATAATATGTTTAATAATCATAAAAATAACGATCTAAGGAAAATTGTATATTTTACGAATATTTGTGTCAGAGCAATATCGAACAATGTTTATATTTTAAATTTTCTTAATTGTATTAGGTCTTAAAATCAATTCTTTCGGCACAAGATAGATTAGTATGTTAAAAAATACGATTGTAAGAAAACGTATGTTACCTTCATATGATCTCTGCACCTGCATCTACAAGGAGAAACACGTCTAAAATTCTGTTCCTATCTGAATCATTTTTATACCGACTTTGGAAGAGAAGGAACCTAGATACCTATCTAGGTTTGACATGTATATGTATATATATATATATATATATATATATATATTTTTCTTTTTTCCTTTTTATGTATTTTCGCCGACTACTCTGAAATGTCTTAACCAATCCGAGGAGATTCTTTTTGCACGTTGTAGAATATGTTATCCGGTTAGTCCCGTTAAAAAATTTTTTTCGATTTGATCGTTTTAAACAATTTTTTTTTTAACTAATATTTTTGCGTTTTTCCGGAATGGCATAACCAATCAAGATGATTCTTTTTGCTTCTCGTAGGGCACGTTCTCTCACTGCTCCAGTTACAAAACCTGTTTGCGTTTGTTTTTCGTGAACTACTTTTTTTTTCTTTTTTCTTTTTTTGCAAGACCAATTTTTATGTATACCCATCGATTACTCAAGATTGGATTGAGTTATCAGAATGAAACCGTTTGCATCTTCTAGGGGTAATTCGCAGATCGGTCCTGTTTGCAAAATTTCTCCAATTTATTCATTGTTAACTATTGTTATTGCAAAGAATGTTGGTCACCAATTTCATTTACGTATGTTCAGTGATTTTTCTGCAATTGTTAAACTGATATCGAGATGATTCCAAGGCAGTGACCTGACCAAGCGCTTTGAAATTGCGTTTTTTTAATATAGGCTTCAACTCGTATTTTCCGTCGTACGAAACATATATTTCCATTTCTGATTGTATAACATCAGAAATTGTAACGATTGGATCTTAAGTTAATGACAAGCTTGCTGTAGATATAATTTCATTAACTTCTACACCATTAATACATTGAGCGTAATTTGTATCCGCACAGATACAAGCAGTATATTTCGGCCACTACTGAAACATGTTTCTGATCATTTTATGTTATAATATATTGTAATTTAATGTAATGTAATGTAAAAATATAAACTTGTTGAAATTTTATGGTATGATGCTTGGGTGCTTTATACATATATTTTTGTATATTACGTGCATTTTTACACTTAAATGTTTTACAAATACATAAAAATCCGTATTCTACTCATAACAGTGCTATGGACATTCCAAACAATTTAACACATATAACATATTTATAAAAAGTGTCTACTGCACAGGCTCGCAATTAGTCTAGATTTTTATCGGCGATCGGCCCTTTATGAACTGCCCGTCACATCTGAATCGGATTCGGTGATCGTCATCGATACTTGAAACACAGAAACAAAAGCCAGGCCCTCCAGAAAAGCTATGGTAGCTTGATAAAGCCACGCGTGTTGTTAATTATAGATTGATGAAATACATTTTCAGGTATTCCTTGCATGTTTCGTATGGAAGTCTGAATGTCTCGAATCTGAATGTTTCGAAAAAAAAAAAAAAAAAAAACGAATTTGACCCAATTTTTATATTATATTCACATAAAGTGTGTTAAAAAAATATTCATTGACGATATGAAATTAGAAAGGTAAATATAAAAATATACTTTACATAGAAAGAATTGATTTTAGGATGTATAATGGCAAGCATTATACCAAAAGTCAACTTAATTTAGTTTATAATTATTACGTGAAATAAAGATCTGAAAGCTATATTTATGAAGTCTAATATTTACACACTGCATCAAAGTAAGATAAATACAAGACGACTCATTCGAAGTAATACACGCAACTGTCTCCTGAACTCTAAACTGTACGTTATGCAAAAATATGTATTGAAGCAAAATGTACTTTATTTCGAGGGAGATGTCTTGCGATGAGCACAAATCTTATTTAGGTGGACGTGCCTTCCAGATTTCAAGGTGATCTTATCTTTTTAATGCAACTACTTGCATGTTTTTATTCAGATAAGTGCGTAGCTCATGCCATGACAAATTCATCGACCTATGAACACCATGTAGTTAAATATAGTAGTAGAACACCAGGCCATTTATTGCCAGTCGAAATTTACCTTCGTTTAATGTCCACAAATGTTCCTTATCTTTTGTATTCGAAATAATAAGCTTGGACATGAATGCATTCATTTATTCTATCCCTAAAAGATAGTTGCGCCCTGTCCAATATTGCAGAAGTAATTTGTTGATAGGTATCCATTCCAATATTATACGACTTTTCCATATTATCAGGGATAGTGGTCCCTCCCCGATAAACTTCTTTCTTCAGAAACTTCAAAAGAAAAATTCTGCTGATATCAAATCCGGAGATCTTGGTGAGAAGTGTGCCTTGCTCCAACTCTTCGTATCCAACTGTATTGTTGAGGAACATATTGTTCAATTAGCCATCGTAAATTGAATTGATATCGAAACGAAAAACACGTACTGCTAGTCACGATAATACTGATTCCTTCGAAGCAATTGTAACACAAACTTTGGTAAACGAAATCTTGGAGACGTTTAACAAAGGAAAGTTTTGAACGGCAATAAATGACCCTGAATAACCTTGGAACACCAACATAGTTAATTCGAGTCGATGAATTCATCACGGAATGGGGTATACACCTATCTGGATTTTTATTATATCATGTTTTTATTTACATTTTTACACACAGTTTCATTCAAAAAAACATATTTCACCTTAAAATTTGGAAGGCACATCCACCTAGATAAGATTTGTGACCATCACGAGACGTCCCATCCCCTGCGAAATAAAGTAAGTTTTACTTGAAACATTCTTTTGTATAACGAATAGTTTAGAATTTAGGAGATAATTGCGCGTATCGCTTTAAATGGGTCATTCTATATATTTTGAGAGCCTACATTATAGAGAAAAGTAAGAATTTATCGCAATTTGTTGAAGTAATGATTAAATTTTGAAGCTCGACACTATATATTAATTTTAATATTTTTAATTTAAATTGTATTTTCTATATTAAATTAATTGAAAAATTCGCATCGATTGTAGTTAAGCCAGAATTGCTTGCTCCAGTAATTATAGAGGACACTTTGCGTCACGTAACACGAGGACAAACTCTACATGTAAATTGCACGACAACTGTTGCAGCAGACTTGACTTATGGTTTAATTTGGAGTACACCACAAGTGGTTCGGAAACAATTTATTTATCTTTATTATACAGGCCGTTTTGTAACTGGTATACAACTTAAAAAAAGGGGGGGGGGGGTTCTACGTGAAAAAAATACGTCGAAAATATAAAACAAAACTTTTTCATACGAAACTTTGTTTTTCAGAAAATTGACGAAAAGTTGTTGAAAACATTTTCTATTCTATTCAATGCTCCATTTTGTTCCCTGTATTGACAAAAATTTATATGAACAATCTGTAATGTTCTCAGCGTGCAGTGTTCTGTTGATTTATTTTATCAAACAATCTTTTTTTTTTGATATTGCATGATATTTGGAATTTACAAATATACGATTAATTTTATATGACCCTATAAATTACGGATAAATCGAAATGTAATAATTTTACATCTTGTAATTATCATAAAATTGATTTATAGAAACCAATATGTAATATTAGAACTGGTGTTTGTAATTGACAAAATTTACAGAATTAGTTTATTGTTTGATAAGCTGTTTATCTTGATTACCTATTTAATTTCCTAACTAGAAGTCAGGGTAAGAAGACTGCTAAAATGATAGAAAAAATTATGATGTTAACACAATCCGTGATATTTAACTACATTCATATTATTTCACAAATAGAAAAAGAATTTTATTTTTAAGTATAAAATTTTTTATATAAAATATAAAAAGCTATTCTATCTAGTTGTATACTTTCTATTAGACGATACAATAAACACAAATATATGTAGAGATATTAATCAATTCAACAATTTATTATTCCTTCAATAATTAAGAAAAAAATTTAATGAGAGCATATGTAAAACATCTTGCACGTGAATTTTCACACAAACAATGCCTCGTATGAAAAGATTGTATTCCACATTTTTGACTAATCTTTTTACAACTAGATTCACCCTTCCGTAGTGTTTTACTGTAAATCATAAAACTTCCCGTATAATTTTAATTGTCATAGAAAATGAATTTCATGTATAATTTTAGAGCAGCAGGATAAATACTACTAGTTACACTAAAAAGTCTGGTCCAGTTGCACGCACAACCACCGAATTGATCATAAAGGATGTTAGGGATGAGGACGAAGGGTGGTATGAATGCATTATCAAATCCTTTTATGACTTTAACAAAACAAGAAAGTACATCAAGGTCCATGGTAAGTTTTACTTTAAATAATTCTCCAATTATAAGATTTTGTATAAAATATTGTTTTGTATATAATATTGTCTCTCTCCTTGAAATAAGCTATTTTTACTTTTTAACGTTTGCAGTATTCTTCTACTTTTTAAATATAATATTCAAGTCAAGTTCGTCATTAGTTTAATTTCAATTTTTATTTTTATTTCTATAATTAATTTAATTTAATTACAATTATGCAATTAAGTATAATGTGAAAACCACAGTGGAAGATATAATAAGTAAAATTTTATGCTTTTTGTAGAAAAGCAATTTTTAAAAATTCGATATATTTTGAATCAATTTTCATTCGTTGTCTCCTTATTTCATTTTCCGATTATATATATGCTTTTGCTGGCCTTGCGAATATTTTGTTTATGTTATTCAATTACACCGTCCAACAAATTTCAAATTCTTTTCATCGTTCCGATTGCAATTAAGTATTTTTACTTTTCATGATATTTTCACCAATCTGATTATAAATCATTTTCCCATCGCGTCTAGATTTGAGAAATTTGATTTTCAACTAAATTCATACTTTTTAAATTTGAACAGATTTTCTCAGGCATAACTATAAAAGATATTCCATTCCTGCTTGCGTCGGAAGACTCTGTAGTCTTTTCCGAATATGTTGATAGTTTTCGGTACACCACGAATGTTTAAACGATCATTAAAGATGAAGAGACACGAATTTTTACGGATACTTTTCAATTTAACTTAAAAAATAAGAGCTCGATGTTCCATCTAGCGCGATGCAGGTAAGACTTTGGTTTTGCGTATTATTGTCGGCATTTCGCATCCGCGAAGCTATTTTGCTTTCTGGTTGGATGCATGTTTCCTTGAGCGTTTCTTCAAGGTAAAAGTTTGCTCTATCGTGGTTCGATTTTACGTTAGATTCTTACTTTTTAAGATAAATTGAAAAATATCCCAAAAAATCGACGTCCCCCCACATTTAAGGACTGTTTAAACATTCATAATGTATTAAAAACTGACATCTGAATACTTAGGAAAGTCTACAGAATTTTTCGACACAAACTGAAATAAAATATCTTTTATAGTTACGGCACAAAATTTGTTTAAATTTGAAAAACACGAATTCTTTTAGATCGCTTGGAATACGAGATGAAACTATTTTTTATTTCTTCTTAAATTTACTAAATATCAAAAGTTTTAATACATGTGGCTGAAAGAATTGAATATACAGATATGTGTAGCACAGTGGATTCATTCTCGTATACGATTCATGATACAAAAGATAAATGAAATTTGAATACAATCTTTTACTTTTAATTACCAAATATATATCTTATGTAGCGTTTAGCTTTTGTACCAAAAACTATTCCGGATATTCATTTTTAGATCCAGAAAACAAGTTTATCAACTTAACAGCGCAGGATGCGAACAGACATTATCAACGTCGAGAAGGTGATAGTGTACAATGGGTTGTACACGTGCATGCCTATCCAGAACCCATTCTTAAATGGTAACAAGTTTTAACTTAATGGATCACTATTGATAACATCCGAACATATATCTTCCAAATAGCAATGTTCAAATAGAAAAAATGAAATATGAAAAATATTTTTTTGACGTTATGTGTGCATAGATACATATGCGTACATGCATGCATGCGTGCACGCGCGCGCATGTGTGTATGCATTTACGTATATAATTATTCACACAAGTAGCTTTTATACAAATTGTAGTTAGCTAGCTACAACTATTTTCTTAATATAATTAAGGAAATAACATCTAATCAGTACATATAACCAGTATTCTATTATATTAGATGCATTCTATGCATTTTCGTATCTTTAAAACTCCCATAAATGCACAAAAATCCACGATTTAATAATAATGAGACTAATTTTGTATAGAAGCAAACGTTATTTAAAAGGATATCTAACGTTGTCTTTAGGAAGACATTAATGATTTCAACGCTAGAATTAAATGGCACGCATTATAGAACTACAGAGGATTAAAGTATTAAAGTTGTATAAAAGAAATTAAATCGTAAGAAATAGGAAAGTTTATAATGCAGTAAAAATGTACTTTTGCAATTTACGAAGTTTATATAAAAAGCATAGTCGCCTTGGTCGTTTTAACCACTTTTATAGTTTTTAGTCCTATTGATAACCACGGCTCACCCGAATTTCTTATAATTCATATTATTCATTCTATTCAGTATTTATTTGATGTTTGTTATTCATTTGTCATAGTGCTAACAATCACAAAACAAAATTATACTCCAATTCCATCCAATCATCTCAATAAATGCCAGACATAATATCTGAGCTAATTATCGTACTATAAAAATTAATTTCGACAAAATATCACACATTATCAATATAATTTTCCTCCATAATTGTTTGTTTAAAATATTACTTATATATATATATGTCGGGTCGTCATTAAGATTAGGGTCAGGGGCGTGTGATAAATCTTCGCGACAATTATTCATCGTTGTCACACAATCGGATAACGATTATTAACGCAAGTATGAATACTACAAGATTGACGCGGTAGTTAGACACTAATAGCAATGGCCCCGGGCTCGACAACGAATCCGCGGTCAACGGTATAACTCTTTGTTAATCGTAGAATATTTTTGGAGTACAAAATAATGTTCGCTGGGTATATACTGCTCGTCAAGACGATGCGAAACTCTCCAAGGAGATCGCACGAATAAATGACCGATGAAAACTTTCCTCTCCTTACAATCGTGTTCGTTGGTTGCATTTTGGTCGGGGGATACCGATAAAATTCCAACCGCCGTTGCCACTAGACAGTCTCGCGTAGCGGCGACACTCTTTCTGCCCGGAGTTTGATTGTTAATACAACGTGTGTCCCATAACATTGGCACTTCTGAGGCAAAACCACACGTGGCTTGATTTGTCCTCGAGTCCGTGTGTCGCTACAACTATTTTTTTTGAAGGAGAACTATACAACTACTTCATACCTCTGTTAGGTGAAACGTTTATCCCGTGACCGCGGCTACGTTTGGCGACTACTTGTCGCCTCGAGCCCAAGCTCATTATCTCAAGTTTCGGACTATTATACGTTGGTTAATTTAGAAAGGCTGCAGTATTGGGAATTTTCCAAAGAATTCCAAAGGGAGGGCCCGGTGTCCTTTCATCCCCAACATATATATATATATATATATATATATAATTGCTTAAGAATTAGTATAATTAATAAGTATGTTACTATAGATAATAATTTTTTAGAAACGTCATTTTCACAGGCTCGGACAATTATTCAATATTTCATTGTATTATTAGAATGAATATTAATGCGCACAATATTATTTACATTTTTTAGTATAATTTGAACATTTCCCAGGTTAAATACAAAAGGAGAAGAGATCATAGGAGCTTCGCATGACTCAGATAGACCGAAGTACGTAATAAAATTGACACCTAACCACACAATTCTGAAGATTAACCATTTAAATATCGAAGATATGGGAGAATATTCTCTTCAGGCTGTCAACCAAGATAAATTCGAAATGCTGAATTTTACGCTCGACGTAATAGGTATGTCAATTCAAAGGATAAGCATATTTCACGAGCGGTAAAGAAATGATGTAGTAATAATTAAGAGAAATACTCTTCAATCGCAATATCAGGTTCAATTATGTCATATACTTATAATGTTTGTTTCATAGAGTTCGAATATTTCTCGTACGATTGATGGCCCGTCTAGCTTACTTGACAAGTACATATTCGATTTTCACAAGCTAGTTCGAAACGAATACAGGCAAATTTTGAAAAACTACTTATAACGAATTCAATATTCGAACGATTTGAACTTCTCTTTCTTCCGAAATATTTATAGAGGGCTGAGATATAATCGACGAACCTTATTATTCAATTTTATATTTTTTTAAACTACAGTTCTACATAATCTATTTCTCTACATAACCAGCCCCTACATTTATGCATTTATCATATCTGTTCACGAGCTTTAAAGTCCCGTTGTTTCAATTCTCCGTTGCCACTCTATTTAACTACCAATAATTGAATGTGAATTTCAATTCGTCATCATCTTTAAAATGTCTCCCATTCAGAAATTCTGTAAGCTTAAGAGAGTGGTGAAAATCTTCCATCAAGAACTGCTCAACAAAGCTCGGTCCTTACTTATTGAATTACTTTTGTAATATTAATAAACCAAAAAGATAGAAATTATAGGTGGTAGATTTCATTTTTACGATTTTATAATCTTTAATTAAATAAGAGAATCTACAATTTGTATAATTTCCTTATGTAAAATATCATTTGTTTCATTACTAAACTTGTTACTACACTATGGAAAAGTTTTTTTTTTTTTTTTTTCATTCGATGAGCATTTTCAATCTTTATACAGTTTAAACTAAATAAGTGTATAATTTTTGTTTAGCAAGATCCGCAAAAGAAGTTAACCCTCTATATTGATATCTTTTTCAGTGAAACCAATCCCAATGTTGAAGGTAGAGCCTTATTATGCTCCTAATCAGACGGTAGAAATTTCCTGTGATGTGGCAACCTATCCAGCACCAAACATTACGTGGAGTTACATGAGATGTCCTTATTATCCTTCTTATGAAGACGCGAGCACCATAGAATTACAAGTACGTAATAACTTCTTTGAACTGATGTACTATCCTGAGAATTTAGACAAAATCGAACGTTTCTTTTTTAATTACGTAATTATCTTTCATGCCTAAAATAATGGACAGAATAAATTTATGCAAAAAATCGTTAGATTTTAGTTATAAAACAAGCGCAATCGGATTTTGCAACCGAATCGATGTATTTGTTGAGCACAGTTATTTTCTTTAAATTGTAGGAATTCTTTCTGCATTGTCGATTTGTCAGTTTCTGTAATATATTTATTATTGTAATATATTTTCTCAATAACTTATCTTCTTTGATAAACTTGCTTTTACACAACTTTTACACATTATTTCCACCGTTTGATTTAATAAATTAAATAGACTTTATATGCAAAAGTAACGATCTATGACACTCTTTTAGAAAAATAAATAACTGAATAATTAAACAAAACGAACGAGCCAAATAGTAACAATAATTAAACGCACTTAGTACACAATTTAATAGAATTACTTTGAGTAGTAATTAATTCTTCATCGTGAGAGTTCAAAACAAGAGTTCTCTTAATTTCGTATAGAATAAAACGGAAAGCGGAATGAATACCAGGTTTCACTCAACTGTGAGGGTGACTATTGAAATGAGCGGCCATCTTACTTGCACCGCGTGTAACCTTATTGGATGCGAGTCTCAAGTTGAAACTATATTGGTTTCCGGTATGTAATCTTTGCTCAAATGATAATTCTAATCGAGTTGTTATTTTATTTCTGGGATCATTAAATTTATGTCCATGATATTTGACCTGCTTACTATAATTTATTCTAATAATTCTCACGTCTGATAAATTTTATTAATTGTTACCTGTGTTAGTATAAAACAACCCATTAATACAATGTATAAAATAGTTATTTTTCCTTAATTTTATTACAAATTACAGTAATTATAATATAATAGTAATAGTAATTACATTAAAACATCAACTTGTATCTAACATATACCCAACTCTGCAATAAAAAGCTAAACAATATAATAGCCAGATTAAGGACTTTTATATACATTAAATATACAATGTACAAATGCATGATATTTATGCGCATAAAATATGCAACATATGTTTGATATAAATTTAACATATCGAATATTATTTACGATGCAATATCTATTTATTATTAACTAGTCATTCATTTGTATGTAAAATGTAACGTTCATTTATGTTACAAATATTGGTTTATAACAGAATTTAAGACATTTTTTTGTACATTTGCTTCTTGTTCACCATACATTTCAGAATAGCGGACGCAATAATTTAATTAAATCGAACTATAGTGTACTATAGTATAGTATAGTATAATATACTATTTCAAAACACAGTGGTCTATTTTTGATATTAGCTATATATTGCTGTTATTAACAGCACTTGACACAATCATGAAAAAATTAGATCAACTTGATGAAATAAATGTGACACGCAATACGCAGTACGTTTCTGCATATGTTTTTAAATATCAATATGTATTGCACAAAGGATGAAAAATAAAAAATATATTTTCATAATCTTCTGTTAACACAATAAATTTCTATTTAGATCTCTTTTCTCTACTTGCATTTTATAAAAGTATGTATTTGTATGAACATCCGCGGTCTAATTATAATTGATTTATCAAAAATCCTGCATAGCATCACGTTAAACACTGTGTATTATTCGAACTTGTCCTTCCTGTTTTCATAATTTTATTTGTATTTAACTTATTTTTTCAACTTTGTATCTAAAATTTTATTTCAAAACCATAGATGGAAGGGGTGGTTTCGGCCTAATAAATTCGACAGATACAGTGGTTGAAGGTGACGATTTCGAACTGATTTGTGCAGCTTCTATTTACAACTACACGGATAATTTCGAATGGAAATACTCGGATGACAGTCCCATCGAGCCAAATATTAAGTGTCTTTGATTTTAATCGTACTTTAACAAAAAGAGCGTTCTTTGGATATTTGTCCATTAACCAATCGCTTTTTAAATGTTTAGCCAGGACAACGATCAGACAAGCCAAAACTCGATTTACTTATCGTTCCATTTTGAAGATAAAAAATGTGACAAAAGATGACTCAATGAGGTACATATGTCGCAATAAAGAGGAAATGGATTACTTTCTTCAAGTACGCGGTAAATATTTTATATTATAATGAAAAAGATATATCATCGTCTATCAGTATTTAGATACTTTATAGATACAATGTGATCAGAACCATTATATTTTTTATTGATATATTATATTTTATTATATCATTATTTTATATTTTATTTTCAAAGTTATAGTACAACAAAAAAAAAAGTTTTCCTGTTGTTGATTCTGTATTTCTTGACTAAAACTAGAAATATTTGTATCGTTCTAAGATTCCAATATTAAATGAATATAGCTTGTACCTTGAATCTAAGTGTTTTTGTAAGACCAATTGTTTAATTTCAATTTTTGCTCTCTTACTTATGTTGGTGAAAATTGGCCATTGTTTTCATCGATATCTATCAGTTATATACGATTCCCCCAAGTAAGGAACAGAAGCCGAAATTATATTACAGAATTTTATTCCAAGTATATTTTATATGCACTGAATTACGAAAGTACACTTCGAACATTTACCACAAGAAACTTTTATATCTATAATATATATTTATAAAACATTTTGAAATTTTGTATTACCACCGTAATCAGACTGTGGGGCATGACTGTCGTGATTATATTAATAAAAACTCTAAAAATATATATGAAAATTACAAGATATATTTCACAAAAAATTACTTACTTTCTTCTTGTAATATTGTGTAATACATCTTGTAGGTTCTACATAAAATATCAGATTCGTTTCAAATTGTATCAATACGATAAGAGAGTCTTATAATAGTTCTAATAAAGTTTAACGTAACATACATAAATGTTCATATTCATGTTGCCATATTATATTATATTCATATTTATATTCATATTCATAAAAGGTGTCTACAAAATACTATTGTGAGCCTGTTTATTTATAATAACGCAAAAGTGTTCAAATAGTTTTGAACAGTAGTGTACATATTAGTAATGAGTTGAAGCGCGTTGCATATAGACTTGAACATCGGTCAATCAGTCATCGGTCAAATATACTAAATGCGACAGATTCGACCTCTCTGCGAATATTTTGGCTATTACCCAAATCAAAAAAGTAAATCCAAGTAAAATCGAACACTGCTGGAATAGATTCGAGGCTTTACGGGCACTAATTCTCCATTCACTTAAAATCATTTCTTTATAATTACAAGTGCAACCGTTCAAATCAAATTTATAGGAATCCTGTTGATCGTTTACAATCCTATAAAATTTTCTTTAATTTATTAGAAGAGTCAATGAAATAACAATGCCTCTCCGGTTCTAGAATATTAAAGTAGTTGTACATAGATTTTCGAAACTTACGAATACTTGTTTCGAGGTTCGAAACCAGCTAAGAAGGATCGAATACGAAACATTATATTCAAGTAGTATTCGATCACTATGAAACGAATCTTGGATATTTGATTTGATTCGTGTTTATAAGTATATTGAATTTGATTTCATCACTAGTATATACATATAGAGGATCCCAAAATATTTGAATACCTACAGGCAATTTTTCTTGGCATATTTTACGGTATGTTATATAAAGGATTTTAGCGGTAGAGAGTTCAGTTTTTTCGGGTCAAGTAAATATGTAAATGAATCTCTCGAACGCTAATACTTGAATAATTAGATTTTTTATTTAAGGTTTTCTTCCTCTTTCTTTTTATAGACGCAGTATCACCTTACATAATAGAAACTAATTTGAATGAAACTGGAATTATAGTCGATGTTAGCAACCAAGGTCACAACGAATTAGTACTGCAATGTTTTGTAGGTGGAATGCCTAAACCATTAGTCACTTGGTATAGAGTAAGTGGCTGATAACTTGTTACTAAAAATTACTGAATAAAAAAAGTTGTTCATACTCAGAGAGGTTTGTTAATCAATATCGTGTTAGATGGATTTGTTACAAGTATTATTACACTAAAGCATAGTGTGACGTTTCAGCCTCGTGAATTTTAATGTGACTTTTTCAAATATCTTTTTTGATATAATTCTTATAATTATTATATTATTATGCTTTCTATAATGTACTTTATATATAATATGCATTATTACACAATATAATTTTTATTATATATATAATAATACAATATATTATTTAAATAATTATTATATATTCTTTATAGGACGATGTACCATTAAAAATAAGCGAGCAATTCATGTACATCCGTGACCACCAAGAGTTGCATATTAATTATCTTCAGGATAATGACAGTGGGGTGTACGCGTGTAAAGCAAAAAGTCGATTGGGATTAGTCCAGTCCACCATAACAATAACAGTGAAAGGTAATTTATTATATCGTAACATAACAATTGCTTGATCTCTTTTAACGATAGGTTCCAAGGTGTAAGGTCGGATATGATTTGATTCAACTAAGTTCAACATCCTGACATTCTTGTTTCATGTTGGACTCTGCATAGAATAATCATGTTGTATGAGATGCTAATAATTTTCTGGAAAACGAGACTCGTTGCAAAAAAGATTTTATTCTCCATTTTTCTGGTAACTGACTGCTTCTGTCTAATGGAAAATTAGCCAAATGCACTATATCTTACAGGTTTTCAAGCTCGATTTTTTTTATAAAATGGAGCTTTCAAAGCAATATCGTTATTATCTTATTTCGTATTATAGAATCACCCTGACTTTTACCTACCACAAATTTTCGCCCATGGTGTACATCTATAGTCCATATGTAATAAATTTAATATAGCATGAGAATAAGAAAATATGATATACTCTAGGTTTAGCCAGAAAAAGTATTAAAAATGAAAGAATGACTGAAATCCTATATGGGTTTATTGAGTTTGCGAAAAGATAGTATATATGAATTAATACACTAAACAACAAAATAAGTTGAAAGAATATACTTTATTCTTTTTATTATTTATGTACACATGGTATCCAATTATGATAATTATAACTGAAAATATTAGTTTTTAGTACTAACTAATTTAATTTAGTATCAATTAGTAGTTGTACAGCTTTCGTATTGTTTGATGAATATAAATTATATCGTCGTAGAATCCTATAATCCTTAAGCTTTGAATATACACAATGCATTTCGCTATTTGTTGTGGTACGAACAATAAGGTAAATAGTTTGTCTTAAAATAGACGTAAATCGTTTAAAAACTGATCATAAGCAAATTCGGTAACGTACAAGGTAAATTGTTTACAAGGTAAGGTCACAACAGTGGAATCGTCGACTTTAATTAAACATTTCCTGGTTATTTTAGACAAGAAAGTAAGTCAACCAATATCCGGTTATTTTTGACAATATGTATTATCTGTAAAGATATTTAACGTTTAATTTTCTGATGTTCAAATATACGTAATTATTTAATGCTACTATAACAGCTGTGGTATATTATAGACTTTTTAATTAGAGAATTCAATTATCTAACGATAATAATAGATATTATTAATAGGTGATTATTCGGAATAGAGGCATATATTGTCAAAGTCAACATAGAATGTATAACCAACGTTCGACACTAGTGTTCAAGTTATAAAACAACTTATGTTTAATGTTATATGTACAGGCTATTTAAAAGTTATATGTCATTGATAATATGGTTTTGATAGATGCTTTCTAGTCGGTGGAGATCTGTTAAAGAAGATTTCGGAAAATTGACTTTGCTTCGCGTAATATTCATCACATCCATTTTTAATCAATAGAAAATCTGAATAAAACGCAACATTCCATATATCAATCTATTCGTCGAAAATTATTTCACACTAGCATTGATTACTACTGTTCCTCAATTTATAATTCGTTGATTTTTACTTTTTATTTATACAACAATATATAAGAATAATGATCTCTCTCCCTCTTTCATCAGAAAATTTAACAGATCTAATATGAGGTAAATACAAAAGAAATAATCAAAATATTCATTTATTATCAAGAAAATACTTACCAGATAAAATACGTATTAATTGGGAAAGAATATCTGGTAGGCAGAAATTTTGGAAAGTAGTTTACGTTCATGATAGAAATAATCTCATGAGAATCTGTCAAGTTTCATTACTTGAATGTTTGGCGATAACAGAATCGAAAAATCGTGAAATATTAATTTAAGTTTGTCAGGACTTCTACCGGCCAAATACTATCTTTCAACTAATATTTAGTTTATTCTCTATTTTCTACTACACAATAAATGAAAGTCATCATTACTTTTCTTGTAGTTATATCAGACTAATTTAATTTCCCTATGTATTTTGTATTCGTATCATAACATGTTACATCTGCAAAACTAAATAGATGGATCTATTTACAATGGATTAAACAGGAAACGATGATTATTTAACATGAATTAAGTACAGTAATGTGTTACAACTAAGACAACTACATAGATAATTCACAATTCGCAACTAATAGTTTACAACTCATAGCAACTTGGCAACTCAACTCTCAAATCCTGACAACTCGACTCTTAGTTAACGACTGCCGATTTCGTCTTTATCCCTTAAACATCCTTTTGTCTTTTCTCATACCACGTACGTGTTCCGTAACCGTTCGCGATCATGATCACGTACGCTTTCTTCCGCGGAACTATTCAACTGAAGGATCGACGACACATTGAAGTTTCCCGACCCTTTCGGCTTGTCGGCACTTAGGCTTTCTTGCAACATTGTTTATAGTTCATTAGATTCAGCTAGAATCAAACAGACGATAATCACTTATATAGTACTACGCCAGAATAATTTACTTATAATTCTTAATGAGAATTGATTGTAAAATTCTTCCAAAAAAAAAAACAAAAAAAAAAAAATTGCTTATAGTTCACCCGATATTTCTTAGGCAATCTGTCCACAATACTACAGTAGTATATGTGTATGTCGGGTCTTCCTTGGAAGTCGGGGCGGGTGATGAATCTTGATGTGAGTTAGATATTGTCCTTGTATGTCAGATGATATTTATTGGAGCGATCTTACAGATAGTAACAATTGATATCGGTGATTGGCGCGTGAGATGTCGATGACAAATGGATTCAGGTTCGATAACGAATACACGGTCAACGGGATGACGATTGCGTACGTGCTCTCTGGACTACTATAACTGATCGAATGCCCCAGTCCAAGTGGGACTGTCCTTATATACCCCTCTACGTACCTCTACCTATCCCTCGGGTCAATCTTTGTTTTTAAGGAGAGTTATTTAATTACTTTATACCTCTGTTAGGTACACGTCCCTCCCGTCACCGTGGCTACGTTCAGCGACACATTATGTCACTTCGAGCCCAAGCCCACTGTCTTGGGTAAACATAATTAGCTTAGCTCATAAACAGCTACTTCTCCGTTTTATTGTTTAAGTATGGCTATAATAAAAAGTCTGGACTAAAGTATTAGGGTTTTCCCAAATATTCCAAAAGAAAAGTCCCAATGTCCTTTCATCTCTGACATATATCAGGTCTGTAGGTATGAAACCGGAATTTGCATATAGATGGCCCTAGCTGATAATGTAGTTATCACTAAACTGCGTCATTGATGCCAAAAGTCTTTGTTGACATCTCACAAACATTTTCGACTCACAACAATACAAGTTTCATACAACAGCATAGTTTGTAATAGCGTTGAACATGTCGAATTTTGTGCCTGGAAAATACAATTTGCGGACAGCATTGATTTTCTGTTACCGTTTGAAGAAAGCTGCTGCAGAATCGCATCGAATGCTTGTCGAAGCTTACGGTGAGCATGCTCTTGGTAAATCACAGTGCTTTGAGTGGCTTAAAAAATTCCGAAGTGGCAATTTTGACGCGAGGAACGAAGAACGTGGAAGACCACCGAAAAAGTTTCAAGACAGCGAATTGCAAGCATCGTTGGATGAGGATGACGCTCAAACGCGACAACAACTCGCTGATCGATTAAACGTGACACGAGAAGCCGTCTCCATACGTTTGAAAGCCATGGGAAAGATCCAGAAGTTCCACATGAACCGAATGAAAGACAGCAGGAAAACCGAAAAACCACTTGCGAAATGCTGCTCGCCAGATACAAAAGAAAGTCATTTCTCCACCGAATTGTGACTGGCGATGAAAAATGGATATATTTTGAGAATCCTAAGCGTAAAAGATCATGGGTAGCTCCAGGCGAACTACCGACATCGACTACAAGACCAAATCGCTATGGACGGAAGACAATGCTCTGTGTTTGGTGGGATCAGAAGGGTGTGATCTATTATGAGCTGTTAAAACCTGACGAAACCGTTAATACCGAGCGCTACCGACGACAAATGATCGATTTGAATCAAGCTTTGCGTGAAAAACGACCAGAATATCAAAAAAGGCAACACAAAGTAATTTTGCTTCATGATAATGCACCATCCACCACAGCAAAACCGGTCAAGGAAAAGATCGAAGCGTTCAGTTGGGCAATACTTTCGCACGCGGCTTACTCACCAGACTTGGCTCCGTCCGATTACTATTTATTTGCATCGATGGGACACGCACTTTCTGACCAGCACTTCGCTTCTTACGAAAATGTACGAAAATGGCTCGATGACTGGTTTGCCTCAAAAGAGCGACAGTTTTTTTGGCTTGGCATCAACCAATTGCCAGACAGTATAGCTAACGATGGGCAATACTTCGAATAAAATATTTTTAATCATTTTCAAACAATAAACGTGTATTTTCTATTTAAAAATTCCGGTTCCATATTTACATACCTGGTATATGTATTGTGTATAACGATTTCCAAATAGTAGCAACTTGAAACTGTACATTAACACTAGAACACTAGAAGTAGCAGAGTGGTTAGAACAATCAATTCAGAATTTTTCATAAGAATTTTGTAGATATTTTGTGAAATGTATAAATAGAAACTTATCTCTACTAATCTCGGGTAATTCTCATATTTATAAAACTGGAAAAGATATATACTTTTGTCATAATTGGAAATACCTATCGGATAATTGCAAATATTTCAGATAATTGTGTTGTTTCGTTCATCTTCTTGCCCATGAAAAAATACCAAAATTATTAATGACTCTATCTTCTAAAAATTATAGGGAAAGAACTTCCTATGGGGTTGATCGTGCTTATCGTTGTTTTATTGATCACAGTGGTGACTCTGTTAACCTACTTCACAATCAAAATTCGTCGTGAAAGGGTAAGTCTATATTATTGAATATTAATTAGTAGTCTGCGAATGCTTATGAAATCGTAGGAAATTTGAATGTGAAAAATGCGCAGAATGCATGTAATATGGATAAATAAACAGAATGCTCGAGGTAAAGTAATTATAATATCTAAAAGGTGGCACAAATCTCTATCTAAGTTCCATTTCTTTAATCTCATTTCTAGACATATAAATTTGTATGCAGATCAAGTATTCTATTAATGTTCTAAAATATCCTGATATTATGAAATACAGTAGAATCTTGAATATCGAATCGATTAGAATTAGTCGTACCACAAATTGTTCGAATTATCGAATAATTTTCTTTTTATATAAGTGAAAATCATTTATTTCCTTTCAACTATTTTACAAATATTAATATATCTTCGATTAAAAATTTAACAATTTCTCTCACTTCTTAGTTTTGTTTTCCAATGTTTCTTACAAAGAACTATACTGAAATTCTTCATTAATCGATCTTCCGATAATAACCAATTATTGCCTTAATATGTATTTCAATAATTACCATTATATCATTTCCTATATTTCCATATTTTAGATCATGAGAAAGGAATTAATGGAATCAGGATTGATGCATTTCGAAGAAGGAGCAGTAGAATGTTTAAATCCAGAGTTAACAGTAGATGATCAAGCAGAATTGCTTCCTTACGACAAGAAATGGGAATTTCCTCGGGAAAAATTGAAATTAGGTGAGGAATTTCAACACACATATAATTAACTTAAACATATATTGCGTGTCATAAATGTCTAAAAGTTTTTCATTTTTATATGTTGTCTAATATATTTTTATGCTGAGAAACAATTTACCCTTTTTTCCCCCAAAAAAATGTATTCACTAGAAAAGAAAGCGATAGAAAACTAGTTTATCTTTGATTCATAATTCATTTACGTTAGTTGTAAGAACGTCATTGACTTTTTATGAGAAAATTTTCGAGTTACTACTTCCCTATAGCGAAAAAAATTCGAGTGCAAAGATTTAATAATCCACGAACTAAAGACTGATTAAAAATACGCAGATGTGTGAACATACACATACTTGCTCGAATGAGAAATATCGGTGGTTGCCCTTAACACTAGGTTTACGGGCGTTTCTTGTATACTTTGTATACCTATCTCTACGAGGATCCGTCAAATTGACGGGTAAACGAAAATACGCATTTTCTTTAAAAAATCGATTTATTTAAATTAAGTCTGAATTGAACAATATTAGGCTTCACGTTTAAATAAATTATTAATAAGGAAAAAGTCTTTTTTTTTAATTATCACAGAAATGATAACAATAATATTAACGCTATAGGGTAATCATATTTATCGAGCACATCTTTTACAAATATACTGAATTTTGTTTGTGCAGTTTCCGCATACGATCTTTTTTGCAATATATACAGCAATTATTGCTTCTATTTTTTTTTTACAGTAGCCCAATTGGCAACTTTTCGCATTTCTAACGTTGAAAGTGACAGAAATGAAGCGTCTGATCTTTGGCAAAATATGAACTCCCTTTTGGATATTTTCGATCCGTTGCACTCTTTACATACATAATATCCATCGGAAACCATCGGAAACTCCTTGCTTTCACACTATATTTGCGTGCCATCCGGTCAACGATGTCCACACCAAACTTTGTTTTATTATAAAAAGCAATGATTTCTGGAACACGTTTATAATTGTCTTCTACTTGTATACCTGTATGTTTGGTACTTAGAAGAAGGACTTTTACGTTAGGTTTACTTTTATACACAGTAAGCGTGCAACTTTCTGATTTATATAAATTTGAGGAAAACAAAGTCATCTTGTCCTTTTTTCCCTTGAACATCGAGTTTCATCTTTCCCTATATAAGGGAAACCATTCAAAATATATTTTGTTTGGACGTCAACTGCAAACTAAAACTTAATGCCAAATTTATGAGGCTTATTCGGCATATATTGCGTAAACCTGCATCTGGCTTTCGTTGGAAATAATTGTTCATCTATTGAGATATTTTCATATGGCTTGTAACAAGCCTGGCTATTACTTATAAATCTGATCCATATTTCGGATATCAGCGCAAATTTATCTGTTTGTAATCTTTCGGAAGTTTTCAATGATCTCGCTTCATATGCGCCCCGGGCATGTAAAATTCCTAGAAAACTACGTAACTCAGCAACTGTGATTATCCAGTCTTTTTTCAAAATTTGATGCGCCTCGGTTTCAGTGCAATATTTTATGTGTTCCATTATGTGTCTGTCAATTATCAATTCGAAAGCACTAGTTACTCAACCCGACATAATATTTCTCTTAGCACAGCCAGTAGGCCCTGCGATATCCTTGAATATCATACAAACGGGCATCCTACTCCTAGATCCGCCTGTTTTCAGTTTTATCCACTGTGCCCCGTCAATTGCAATTTCAATTTCACCCATTACGTTTTGAGATGTGCTTGGAATGTTCGTCCTTTCATCCTCGGAGTCAGAATTAGAAAAAATACGCATCCTTTTCTTGTTACGACACACTTTCAAGAAGTTTTCCTCTTCACTATTCGAAGATCCTTCTATCTCTCCACTTTCAGTGTATTCAGAACTTTCACTGTCAGTTTCGCTTTGGCCTAATTCATATTGATCTTCTTCGGAGGTATCCCCAGAACAATCTTCATTGATGTTGACAATTTTGTTCAATATCTTATTATATCTCCTGGATTTACTCGTGATTGCTAGAAAAGGGGGATTGGTCAAAAAAAAAAAAAAAAAAAAATACTGTGCCTAAATACAATTATCCCATTGTAAATACTTACAATAAGCGGAGACAATAATAGGAAATGTCTACAATAACTGAAACTTTTGCACACTGACTTTGAAAAACGGGTTGTTTATGAAATCAGCTAGCCCGTCAATTTGACGGGTTTCGTAGAGATAGGTATACTACATACAGATTTCAAAAATTAGAAAGCCTAGGAAAAAATAATTGTGTGTATACATTCTTTAGATGAAATGCTTAATTTTACGATGCAAAATGATTAAAATTAATGCTATGGTTTTTGAAATATTTCATTTCGAAGTTTGAAATCCGCCAAATTGACGGGTCCCGTAAACCTAGTGTTAAAAGTGCCGTTCCGTTCTGTGGAGATCTCCCGCATTCTCGAATCATTCTAGAAAGAAATCATTTTGTAAGAGTTCCAAGTTGTATAGTACGGGAGATACCTATCTACACATATATAACATTTATGGTTAAATAAAATAGGTATAATAGTAAATTTAATACATTAAATATCATTTACGATATAATATTTAACAATACTTGTGCAATTATTCTGGTATGTATTTTCGGCCAGTCGCGGGGAGACGCGATCGCGAGGAAGCGCGTCAACGAGAGTCGTAAATTCCTGTTACGATTGTACAATCGACACCACGAACAGGTCGATCCCCTTATTTCTTCTGGGATAATAGGGGTGGTTGTTATGGAATAAAACTGTAATCAACAGTTATATAATATTTATATTTTCAACAACTTGATACGCTTAAATGTTACGTCGTTTCGGAAGGTATATGTGTTGTAGATGATTGGTAGTTGTAGACTTAGTTCCGGAGTCGTAGAAGCAGAGAGTTGATTGAACTGATGTCGTGTAAACCGTTGAGATGACTGCCCTAATGTTAAAGGAACAGGTGAGATAACTGCACTAATGAGAAGGACTGCTCTAAGGTTGTAGCAACAGTGAAGACCCATCTCGTGTTATTACGGAGGAAAGCTCGATGTGGGTGCGCCTTTTTGAACTAAGAACGCGGATTCGTTGTTCACACTTTTCGGTAGTAAAGTGAGGGTAACGATCCGCGATGCCCATTGGTTATAGCCAACGTTAATAAGTGAAGATATGAGGATGAAGTCTCCTGACAACGTGGTTCATGGGTGTCCTTGTTCATGGGAAAAACCTGCTTTTCCGTTAGACAAACATCCGTTTTCTCCGTAATTTGTAAGAGCGTGTTATTAGGTTTATTAACCTAGGGACTGTTTTAAGGACCATCCATAAACCGAAAATACTCATATGAATAGAGATAAAGTTAAAAAGATTCGGTTTATGGTGGTTCCTTAGGTTTATTGGGGGTCGGTGTAACGGTGTGTGAGCCTTGGCGGCCAGACCATGAGGGACGTCGCACGGACCGTCTTTCACGCGACGTAAAAATATATATGTCGGGTTAACATTAAAATCAGGATTAGGGGCGTGCAACGAATCCTCACGAGAATCAGTCATTGTCGCGACTATCAATAATGTTTATTAACACCAGTACAAATAATACACGATTTACAAAAGATCGTGGTAATTAGGCGGTAATAACAATGGCCTTGGGTTCGACAACGAATCCGCGGTCACAGGGATAACTCTTTGTTAATCGTAAAATGTACTTTTGAGGCACAAAATAACGTTTTCTCGGGTTGCTAGATATATTTGCTTGTAAGACGATGTGTGTCTCACCAAGGAGATCGCACGAATGCCATACTGACTAAGATTTTCCTCTCCTTGCAGTCGTGTTCATTTGTTTAATATTGGTCGGGAATATCAACAGATTCCAACCGCCGTTGCTAGGTGGTCCCGTGCAGCGGCGACACTCTTTCCGCCCGGAGTTCAATCGTTAATACAACGTGTGGCCCATAATATAAACACTTCTAAGGCAAAGCCACACGTGGCTTGCTTTGTCCTAGAG
>JACXIT010000179.1:0-28395 GCA_014737525.1 Bombus difficillimus | reverse complement strand
TCGCCTCGAGCCCAAGCTCATTATCTCAAGTTTCTCGGACCATTATATCGAGTTAATAAAGTTGAAGTATCGGAAACCCTCCACGGAATTTCTAAGGGAAAGCCCGGTGTCCTTTCATCTCCGACACGGCCATCCTGACTATCACACGTCCTCGGGTGTATCTGGAATATTGCGTTTTCTTAACGTTAGACTCGATATATCCACGAAAATTCACTACCCCTCCAATTTCGTACGCACAGGTAGTTCAAGGAAATCAAAGCAGACCGAAAATTCATAATGCTCAACCAGAAATTAGTGTTCCCAGTCCACAAGAGACGTATAACTTCAATAGACTTGAAAAATTAATCGTAAAACAAACAGAGCAAATTTAATAACTTGCTGTCATTACTTACAATCATCGTGGACAAATTAACACGCTCCGACGCAAAATAAAACCGAAACGCATAGCTCTTTGGAATGCCAACGATCTAGCTCAGCATAAATACGAACTAGAACTCTTCCTAAAACAACAAGATATTGACATTATGCTCATATCTGAAACTCACTTCACCGATAAAAATTATCTACAAATAAACGGTTATAACTTTTACCATACCCAACATCCCAGTGGAAAGGCCCACGGCGGCACCGGAATTATCATCAAGACCAACATAAAATACTATGTGCTTCCACCATTCCAGAGGGACTACCTCCAAGCCACAAACGTAGCGATAGAAGATTGGCATGGCCCAATCACCACATCGGTAGTTTATTGTCCTCCGAGACATTCTATTTCCACAGAAAACTTCGACAAATTCCTCGAAGACCTGGACAACAGATTCATAGCTGGAGGAGACTACAACGCTAAACATACGCAATGGAGTAGCAGACTTATCACAGTAAGAGGCAAAAACCTCTTAAAATCCATAAACGCCGACAGACTTAACTACATTAGTACAAACGAACGCACTTACTGGCCCACAGACACTAACAAACTACTTGACCTACTAGATTTTTTCATAACCAAAAACATCTCACTAAGATACATCCAAATCAACTCTTCTGTCGAACTCTCTTCGGATCATTCACCCGTCATAGAAACAATTAACTCAACAATAATCGAAAACCAACCTTTATTCAGAACCAACGCACAAACTGGCAACTTTCTGAGGAAGTATTCAATCATACAACATCAGCCTCAATATACTTAAAAACAAACGAAGAACTAGAAGCAGGGACGGAATTTCTTAACACCAGTATAATAAATGCGATCCTCTCTGCCACCCCTACTTTGTGTCTTGCCAATAAACATGAATACCCCCAGTACATATTATTAAAAATAGCTGAAAAACGAAGACTTAGAAGAGTTTGGCAAAATCATAGAACGCCTGAAGACGAGCGCAAGCTAAACAATGCAACAAGAAAGCTAACCAAAATCATCAAAAATCACAAAAATAACTGTTTTCAAAAATACCTTGCCAATCTGTCTCCCACAGCTGACACCAACTACTCACTATGGAAAGCATCCAGGAAACTCACTCGTCCTCCGCAAATAGTCCCCCCAATTCGCTGTCCGCAAGGTGGATGGGCGCGTAGCCCTATACAAAAAGCCAACTTGTTCGCTAATCACTTAACCAATGTCTTCAAACCATATTCCTCCGCTATTGCCGCCGAAATAACGAAATATTTGCACTCTCCCTTCCAGATGTCTCCTCTTATTGAACCCTTCTCCTCCCTGGAAGTTATAGAATTAATCCGTCGTCTTAACCCCAGGAAAGCATCGGGACATGATCAAATAAGTAACAAAGCTATGAAAGAGCTTCCCAAAAAAGGGATTGCTCTCATTACCTCCATCTTTAATGCAATTCTCCGCCTAGAATACTATCCCAAGTCCTGGAAAATATCACTAATTACCCTAATCCCTAAACCTGGAAAACCTATAACACGAAACTAGCTCTTATCGCCCAATTAGTCTTCTACCCACTTTATCCAAACTATTTGAGAAGATGCTAACGAAACGACTCCTTCTACTCTTAGAGGAGCTGAAAACAATGCCGGATCATCAATTCGGCTTTCGGAAACAACATTCTACGATAGAACAAATCCACCGACTATCCCATAAAATCAGCTAAGATTTAGAAAATAAAAAATACTGCTCTGCGGTATTCCTGAACATACAGCAGGCGTTCGACAAAGTGTGGCATGAAGGACTTTTGTTCAAACTCAAGAAAATCCTACCACATACCTACTACTCCATCCTAAAATCTTACCTAAACAATAGGTTGTTCATGATTAAATACTTAGACGCTATAACCGAAACATTCCCAATAGAAGCTGGCATACCCCAAGGCAGTGTTCTCGGACCTCTGCTGTTCACCATCTACACTGCCGACTTACCAAAATAAATGAAAATAATCCACTCATATAACCTTCACGCTGGGAAAATAATCCTGCCCACAGGTGATCATAAATAATATTCCAATTCCAAACAAAGATACAGTTAGATACCTGGGAATGATCCTAGACAGAAGAATGACTTGGGAACGGCACATCGTAGAGAAATCCAAAGAACTGAAAACAAAACTAAAAAAACTCTACTGGCTCATCGGCAGACGCTCCAACTTAAACATACAGAGTAAAGTAACGCTATATAAAACCATATTAAAACCTGTTTGGACCTATGGTATCCAACTATGGGGAACAGCGAGTAATTCCAACATAAAAATTCTCCAACGATTCCAATCAAAAACTCTAAGATCCCTCTAATAGACGCACCTTGGTATGTTACCAACGAAACAATACATCGCGATCTTAAGTTACCCACGGTCAAAGAAGAAATCTCAAAGTTCAAAAACAGATATCATATAAGAGTTAACAATCATCAAAACCCATTAGTTACCCAATTACTGGATAAGACGGATCAGACCCGCAGACTAAAAAGGCATTACCCCCTAGATTGAAACATCAGATTCAACAAGAATCTAACTCGCTATAAACTTTTATAATCCAAGCTACAGAACCACGCCAAAAGTATTTTACTGAAAATTCTGTAAAAGAATTGCTTGTAAATAATCGAATAAATAAAAAGAAATATATATACTTACCATCATTGTTACGTCCTGTGACCTGCTACACAAAGCGAATCCTACCCTTCGGGCAAGATGGCCGCCAGATATCTAAACATCTTTATTGCATACACTCAATAAGCTTAAGGACCCACCCACAAATCTTAACACTTTTCTAGTTAAGGTCCTTCAGACCAAACAAATATCTTTTTAGTTTGAAGTATTCCTTAAATTTATTGTCCACTCCAGGAAGGTGCGTGAAATCTGGTCTTTCTCACGTATGATGCCTCCCGCTAGCAACTTTCTTTCGGCTAGCGCCCTTCCTCACCCACCAACCTTGTTGCTTAGCCAATTAGCAGAGATGTCCGTTGCCCTCACGTTCCTAACAAAAAATTGTCATCAACGAATCTCGTACCCTTAGACACACCCATCACCAGTTTTCCTCCACGGCATCATCGTCACAGAAGTTTGAGTTGCTTTACGTTTTTTGACCCGTCAACATCTTAACTTGCGATCAAATCTTTGTTCACGCGATACATTCGCAAACTTGTCGTATTCGAGGTTGTTAGAAATAAAGTATATATTTTAATTTGTTAACTAAGTGTTGGCATCAATTCAACCACCTCCAGTATCCTTACGAAAATAGGGGATCGATCATTTCGTGGCGTCGATTATCAAATCGTAACGGAAATTTACGATTCTCGTTGGCGTACTTCTTCGCGATCGCGTATCTCCGCGAACGGTCGAATAATCATCTAGATGTTATCTATCTACATCTGACTGCAAGATGTAAATATGATATATTATAAAGAAAATCAGTTCTGTGCACATATAGAGAATTAATGAAACTTTAATATATTTTTCCAAAAGAACGGTTAAATTGACACCCATGGTTCCTTTGAAACTTTTGATCCTTATGTTTGGAAAATACAAGGTCAGGGTGCATTCTGCAACACCTTTTTTAACAGACCTTTACTAATCCGAACATCTATGTAGACTCACTTGCTAAAACCATGAAAAATGATTTTTGAACACCCTGTACAAAAATTGAGCTCAGAATAATAAAAAATAAATGGAAATTGTAACAATAATATTTGATTAACATTTTTGATCAAATTTATCATCTTACATCTTTTTGTACTTCGTACTTGTATAAGAATTGAAAATTTTAAGCTCTCTGTAATTATGAGATGCAATGTAGGTTTCTAAATGAAATGGCATATAAATAGAATAAAAAATTTAAGTTAAGCAGAGTTATGCGTCTTTTTTTTAAACGCATTAAGCATAAGAAAAATACTCAGATAAAAAGAATCAGATTTTATAGTATGTAGCAATTAATTTAACAATTAATTTTTACGTTTAACTAAAAATTAAATTAACCATGTAAATTTATCTAAAAGAATATACATGCATTGATTAGATCGTTTCTTTGTTAATTAAATTGTTGTAGGTAATTATATGTTTTTAATATTATTATTTTATCAACAGTATTGTCACATTTAATGGTTTATTAGTCATATTACTACTCACTTGTTTGTTTACACTTACTCAAAACTTCTTTTTTTGGAATTATGAGTATTCGTATTGTATGGTAGCATGAAATGAAATTACTGGTGTTGTCTTGTTATTTTAGAAATGGTCTTTTAATTTTCTTGTTCAGAAAATTCTTTCTATTGAAAAATTCTGATGCTCTTTCTCAAACTTTTTACATCTCGCACTGCTTGATCTGTCAGTGTTTCAATATCTACCTGTTTCGACGATAAATACTTCATTAATATATTTCTTATACACGAAAAACAATTGTTTGTTATCCTCTATCTCGTATTGTTATCTGAAATAATCAAATAATTAGCAAACATATTTGGAAATATTTTATTTTTCGGATAAGATTGTAATTGATTTGAAAGTAACTTCATCTTCGAATAAATTTGTTATTTTATTATGAATAATTATTTGTTCTATTATTATTAAATCTAATATTATTAAATAAATAAATCATTTGAAAATAATTAATTTCCCAAATAAGATTTCATTCATTATTTCTATTTCAAACAAAGAGTGTCCAACCATGATTAGCATTATAATGCTTTTCCAATTTAAACAAGATTATGTCAAATAAGATACAAAGTTGTAGGTATTAATTATATTAATTTTATAGCGAAATAGAATTTGGTGGTACGTACATACCTTGATTACGCAAAACGTTTAACAGGGAAACAATTAGGAAGCGGGGCTTTTGGCGTTGTTATGAAAGCGGAAGCAGAAGGAATTTGCGAGAACGAACCGATAACGACTGTGGCTGTAAAAATGGTTAGGCGAACAACAGTTCCAACTTGTGTTCGTGCGCTTGCCAGTGAGCTGAAAATTATGGTGCACCTTGGAAAGCACTTGAACGTCGTTAATCTTCTCGGTGCTTGTACGAAAAACATTTCTAAACGTACGTATCTTATAATAGATCCAGGACTTACAAGGAACACTACAGTAACACGTATAGCATTCGTATAACGCAGTACTTGCATAACAAATAAAGTTGAATCAAAAAGTTGCTACCATGTTTAACGTGATTATAAAATCGCTTAAAAAGACACTATACCCTGTGGCCTCAAATTATTCAATAAATTCTATGAGTCAAAATAAGAGGAAAATCAAGAATAACAAAATTGTAGCACAACTTTTTGAGTAAATCGAGTTTAAAAACTTGTCAAATGTACAGTATAAATTTGCCTAATTCCTAGCTTGAGAGAATAATTAAGGGGACTATTCTAGATTTGAAAATAAGTTAAAAATATAGAATAACATTTTTTCGACTGGTCTCATTTTTGAGAAATATCAATCTAATAATATATCAGGTTTAAGTACCTTGTATCTTTGCAAGTGTCTTATTGCTTATGAATGGAATTATACGTATCGACACATCACAATCGCAGGAACAGAAGCTCTTTGTATTAATTTAATATTAATTGAAAGATATTTTAATAGATAAAATCACAAAAATCTCTATCTGGAGCTTGCTGACCGTTTTTCACGTAAATAGACCTAGTTCTTAAACTGAATAGCATTTTCCTTCATTATTTTTGTAAAGTTTGTGTTATATCTTTTTAAACCATACCTAAAAATCTAAGCGATTCTATCATCACTTGAATAATGTTCCTTGAAAATTTAATGTTTTAAATACTCTTTATGTTTTTATGATATATTCATTGTAAGAGAAAATCAATTCTTAGATATGAATTTAATATTAGCAAATAATAAATAAATTTGTATTATTAATCATTATTATTAATAATTAATAGGTATTATTATTAATAATTTAATTTTATTTAGTTATTAAATTTCGGTTAAAATATATGAAATTTTTTTCAAAAATTTGAATTTTTTAACTATAATATTTGAAATGAAATTTGAATTTTTTCGACTGAAGTCTCATTTTTTAGAAATAATATTAACCTAATAATTTGCCAAAGATTAATATTTTTTAGGTGGAGTTTAAACTTTAATCTTGATAGCTTTCTGATCTTCTTTTAATAGGTGAATTATTAGTGATCGTAGAA
The DNA here is from genome assembly GCA_014737525.1 of Bombus difficillimus. NCBI lineage: Eukaryota > Metazoa > Arthropoda > Insecta > Hymenoptera > Apidae > Bombus > Bombus difficillimus. Next base: position 21,800 of record JACXIT010000179.1, on the reverse strand, counting down.
TATTGCCGATTTGGAAATTTGCACAATTATTTGCTGCGGCACAGGACTGATTTCATCAACCAAATTGATCCTGCAACTGATAAATTCGATCCTACTATCGGTTTAGATCTTTTAACTAGATCTGTTAGTGTTAGCAGCAACAACAGGTTTGCTTTTGTTCTTCACTTCCACATAAAAACTCATATCATAATAATATCCCTATTTATTAATATACTCGTTGATAATTGCTTACTTTATTCCATTACTCAATTAAATGATCGATTGAATGCAGCTCGTGAAAATAAAAATATGTACAATTAAGTCTATATGTATAAAATAACCAACTCCCACATTGTATGTTAATATTCTAACAATACTATTAGCAGTATCCTATAAATATTTTAATCTCAGAATGCAACACTGTGTTTAACATTAGAATATTTGAAAACGAAAAAATCATACAGTAAAACCTCTCGTATCCCAAACCTTCAATCGAATACCATACCGAACACTCTTTCGCTGTAATAGAACTTTTGCTAATAACTAGATTGCGGATGTTGATGCACTTATAAGAAATCTAGACTATAGTATGAACACGATATGTAGAAAGATATGGAATATCCAAAGTAGCTATAATACATACTTCATACAATACCGACTGAGTTAATAACTTTGATCACCTGAAATATCTCCGTTCTTTCTATAATTATGGAGATAACATTTTTTACAATAGTTTAACGGTACAGAGGGTGCTATAGTATGACGGTAATGATATTTTTGTAGGTTGAGGGTTTTCGAGCATTTCAAAACCATCTCCACTTTCTAAATTATTTGCTGTAGCTTTTTATTCCTAGTTGAATAGAGAATGTTTATTTTAATTACGATTTCAATGAGCCTTAATGCAAGGTCATTCGGCAATAAATAGAAAATAAGCAACAAATCTTGCAGCATAATAAGAGATGTCCGAAGTGGTGGCTATTTGCATCGATGCAACTTTGAATTCGTCGGATTGCCAAAACGTCGACAGAAATCATTTGTCTAAATGTAAATATAAGTAGACACAGATACATTTTAAATGTTCATATAACTAGACAATTGTTCAGTTAATAGAAATTCAGAGTTAAATTAATCAGGCAATAAGTAAAATTCCGTTCATATAAATCAAGTTCGTATAAATGGAGTTGAGTAATTATGTAGATTAGAGTATTAACTCGCCGATTTCGGTAATTTTTAAATATGTTTTCCAGATTGATATTCTGAATAATTTTTCCTCATACATATCACCGCCGCTAAGTTTTCAAGTTATAAAACAATTTACGTTTCATACTATAAATATTATTTAACAATTTACTTAAAAGATTTTTGTTCTATAAGGAATTTTTCAATGACGGTTTTCGATCAATTATTGCACGTTTTGAAAATCAGAATAAAGTGCAATATTCTACATCGATCGATTAAAAAATATAAAATAAAATTTTCTTATTCTCGAGTTAGTTTACGAGAAAATCGAGTTTGAAAATTTATCAAGTATACTCGAATATGGCTAATTCTAAACTAGGCAGAAGTAAATAATCGACAGGAGGTCATTCTACGTATGAAAATAAGAAAAAATAAATTTGAAAATTTATCGTGCGCATGTAAGTACTGAATGGAGGTTAGGTTATCCAGTCGGTAATTGGCCATGTTCGGCATACTTGATAAATTCTCAAACTCGATTTTATCAAAAATTAAGCCGAAAATGAGAAAATTTTATTTTATATTATTTTCTTATTTTTCTGTAAGGAATCACGACGTGCCCACTTTTACGTGTTATTCGGCCTATATATATATATATATATATATATATATATATATATATATGTGTATAATGGCGACTAGCCTGTTGATATATACACTTGTGCGGTTGTAGAGTTTTTTCTCCTACCGCTTTACTGAATGGGTGAAGGGAAGAAGGAGCCGCTAATTCGATTGTAGCCCAATCGATTTATACATTTGATATACATATATTTTTCTCCTCTGTTTCATTTTCTTTATATCTTCTTCATTTAAAACTAATTACCATCAATGAATTAGGATTAAATTGAGCTATACAAAAATATGATTACCGTCAGGTCGCGTACCATAATCTAGTATAATCCTAATCTTTTCATTTAAGTCCTTTTGCGAATATCTGGCAAACCATAGTCGAACGACGATTATATATATGGAAAAAAGTCAGAATTTGACCTCGACAACATATTTCAAAGTCAATAGAATCGGTGAGGTGTATTTTATTCTATATAATTACCTAAACTATAGTACTATAGTTTGGATATAGGAAGCTCTACTGTTCTTGTATGCCCCATGTTCTTTAACTTACTGCTACACACAATTAGCAAATTATTACACATTTCTGCTTTCTTCCACCCTTGATCCATAACCCTACTATTATAATATAAAACTACTGATGCTGTGCATGGGGTTACGGTGTTAACAAATTCGTGTTCTCTTTTGTTCATGCAACAGGATAAAATACGTGGCATTGTCATTTTCTCGCAGTCGTAGCGAAGATTCAGCCACCGAATCGGCAACATATCAAACCTCTACTACGGATTCTCAAGGAATTAGTATGTCGCCAGATGGCTGTGTTCTTAGTAATAATTCCTCTCAACCGGGATGGAGATCTAACTATCGCGGTGATTACAAAGATCACAATTTGAAGCCAATCTGCACGCAGGATTTGTTATCCTGGGCGTTCCAAGTAGCGCGAGGAATGGAATATCTTAGCCAAAGAAAGGTACATTTCAACAATTTCTCTTCTTTTTTACTTGTTTATTTTCCTATGTACATAAAATAATAAAAGGTAAATCTCAAAGGATTATAATTTACGTCACAATTAGAGGAGAATGTAAACTAAATGGATTAGATTAAGATTAACTGGAAAATATTTGTATATAAGAATTATCTGCAGTGCCATTCACTTAATTTGGCACTCTCAAATACGAGAAATTGGACAATAACAACACATTGTAACCAGTGCATGTAAGCTTACTATCACTATTATATATCGACATCCACCATCTAATCTACGAGCTGCTTCTAGAACTAGGGTTACATAGATCATGTCGTTTATTGAAAAGGATTGACTCTGAGGATCTGAATTTTATATATGTACATACATAAATTATAGACAAGAACACAGAATGAAATCGGTTGTGGTCCCTTGTGGTAGAAGGTGCTTACCTGAAAGGTAATTATGCACAATGTTATTATTCGCATTTTTACAAACATCATGGCCCTTTTCTACTCCGTTCTCTACATTTCATTTTTAACGTATTAAACATTTTCTTCTACGCTGTAATTTCAAATTTATTAACGATCACTTATTATTAACACCAGATGTATCTGGATCTTCGTATCTTGATGCGATCCCAAATACCGATCACAATGGTATCAAATGAAAGAGAGTAGTAACACATCACTCCTCATAGTAGAATACAAAGACCCAGTTACAACATCGAACGTAGGCACCATCCGCCATAAGAGATCACAACCAAAATCTTGCCTATAATCTATGTATGTACATATATAGAATTCAGATGCTCAGTCACCCATTTTCAATAAACATGATCTATGTAACTCTAGTTCTAGAAGCAGCTCATAGATTAGATGATGGATATCGATGTACGATAGCGGTAGTAAGATTACATGTAACCAGTGTGGTCATTTTCCAAGTCCCCACACGTGTGAGTTCCCAGTTATGTAAATGGATGCGAAATGAAACTTGAAGTATATCACGATAACTAAAAAATGTGTCTGATGAAATAAATTCTAAGCTATCAAAAATAATAGAAAAATTTTCAAAGCGCAATATAAAAGTAGTACGAAATGGGGAAGACAATAACCTCATTAATTCGCTACATTATGAATATCCATAAATGAAAAATATAAACAAAATCATTTGCTTAAAATCTAATTTAATAATCATTTGTAGGTGTTACACGGTGATTTGGCCGCGAGAAATATCTTATTAGCCGAAAACAACGTAGTGAAAATCTGTGATTTCGGCCTAGCAAAAACTATGTACAAGGATAATAATTATAAAAAAAAAGGAGGTGGATTGTTACCTATAAAATGGATGGCCATTGAATCGATTAGAGATCGAATTTTCTCAACGCAATCGGATATCTGGTCATTTGGTATAGTTCTATGGGAGTTCTTTACATTGGCTAAGACACCTTATCCCGGAATGGAGGCTGAGAAACAATATCAGAAACTGATTGAGGGATACAGACTGGAACAACCGGAATATGCTACTTCTGAAATGTGAGTTTAATTTATTGGATTAAGTGAAAAGTTCGTGTCGTTTTTTCAAAGTCAAATTACAAGACGATTCTCTTTTTTTTCAATGTAACTTTATCCAGTAAGGTATTCTTCATTTTTTATATAAACCTTTCGCCATCTTTTAGATAGCTTTATTATACCATTGTTATAGAATTTTGCAGATCTTTGATCAAAAGACTATTTTATTTACTCCTTTTAGTTTTCATCGTTAAGGATTATTTAATCGTTAAGGAAGTTTTGTAGGGACTGGAATAAATGGTAATTAGAGGGTGCGACAAGACAACCCACCCGAACTGTATCAATTTCTGTCTACTAACCAAAGACATATGCGGTTTTGCATTGTCTTAAGATGACTACCTTAACCAATTCTGGATGCTTTCTTCCAATTGTCGTTTTCTATCACTTCAACTGCGAGCTGTATACATCCGAATTAATTATTTGATTTGTTGAAAGGAGCTCGCAATACAGAATTTCCTTCTGACCCTACCATGCGTGCAGCATAACCCTTTCCGGATGAAGATCTGCTTCTGGACTCGATACTGGTGGTTCACCTTGTTTGTCCATTGACCATCATGACTTCTTTGCCATAGTATAATATTATAAAAGATTCACTTTTCATTGCTGCCAACTATTCGCCTCAAAAATGGATCATTTTCGTTCCATTTGATCAAAGAATCGCATAAGGACAATTCCAAACTATCAAATTCTTTTCTGACAATGTATGTAATCCCGAAACGATAAGATAGTTTACATACCTACCCAGTCTCGTATAGATATTTCATGATGAATCTTTGCGATATTTTATGTAGCTTTGTAATCGCCCGTGTTGTATAACGATGGTTCTATTCATTAATCAACGCATCTTATGAAAGACAATATAAACACCAAAATACCGCTTCACTTTTATGTTCCTGAGGTGAATAGGCCGTTATAGTTGTATAGTTTGTAGTCTCCTTAGTTTGTAGTTGCTGCTGTGGGTGTAGATGTCGCTGCCGCGGTATACTGCTGTATTTTTCTTCTCATTTCTAATGCCGCGGAAGAAAAATCGGACTCCGGTCGCCGGGATTTGAACCCGGGGTCCCGAACGTTCGTAGCCTAAGGCGCTAACCACTGCTTTTTTTTTGTAATGTTTATTGACCAAGAAAAATGGATATTACATGTACATTTTATTCATAATAAACACTGAACTTTGGTTGAGGAGTGGTTTAGGCAAAAGTACCGATACGTGACGGTACGACATAGCCATACAGTATTTTGTGTGTCGGAATTACGCATTTTTTTTTTCTTTTTTTTTTTTTTTTAGCGTTGCGATTTATACTTGGATTTAAGTCGCTGTACAGTGGTGCTTATATACGATTGCTGTTTTTTTCTTCCTATCTCTGTCCTGAAAACCTGGTCGCAAAAATAGGACAGTTCGGTATTCTACTTTTGGTTTCGATGGGGTTGAGGGATTTTGGGAAGGGGTGGGAGTGGGCGGACGGGGTGGGCGAGAGAGGGTGTCCTGTAGGATTATTTACTATATTTACAATGTTTATATTTACACTATTTACACGGATTTTTATTGTGGTAGCCACCAATATTTTTTTATGTCTTTTCTGTGCTTGTCTTCTGTGTCTTTCTGTGTCTACAGTCTGTCCGTTTAGATTTTCCTCGTAGAGTATTGTTTTTCTTTTTATATGATAGATTATTGGGATATTATTTTGGTTTTGGAGGTAGTTTCTTTCGTCTAGGTATAAAAACGCTTCGGGGGGAATGTAGCCTGTAGTCAGTGTATTTTTGTAATATGAATCATTTGGAAATAAGCTACCGAAGATCAAACTATTTTCTTTTATCTTTGCAGCTTGCGCGAAGTGGTTTCTTATTAGTTTTAAAATGTGGCAGTCGATGCGGAGAATGTTGGCTAAGTCGTAGATTTTTTATTTTTTACGTATTTTCTGAATCCGCTATGTTCGGATCTGTAAGTGCTCAGGCAAGACCTGATGCATTTTCTTTCGAATATGCGAATTTTTTCCATTAGGGAAGCTGATATGTTGTACCAGATTGGGCAGCCGTAGGTTAAGATCGGTCTGATTAGTGCTTGGTAGCATAGGATTTTTACTTTGCTGTTGAGATGTTTTGAGTAGAATAGTCTTTTTGTTTTCCAGAATACTTTATTAGCTTTGGAGAGTTGAATTTCGATGTGCTGCTTGTAGTTTAATTTGTCGTCTATATTAACTTCTAGGTATTTTACACAATTTTTGTGTGGTATAAGCTCCCCTTCGTTTGCTTTTTCCCTTAACTGAAATTTTTTACAGTGTTCTCTATCTATCGGGTCGATTTCGCTTGATTTGGGTTTAAATAGTATGATTTCGCATTTTTTGCGTTAATTTTTAGTTTCCACGTGAGATAGTAATCTTTAATTTTGTCAAAGAGATCTTGAAGCTCTGTTCTTATTGTTTTTGGTTTTGCGGCCTGTTACGTAGATGATTAAATCATCTGCGAAGGCTATGGAGCATTTATGGATGGATGTATTGAGATTAAAGAGATTCAGTAAGTCGCTATTGTAAATACTGAAAAGTAGCGGGGAATTTACTGTTCCTTATTGTAGACCATTTTCTATGGGGAATTCTTTGCTTGATGTGTGTGAACCTTCGGTCATTATGAATGTTTTGTTTGTTATTATCTCCCAGACTATTTTGATTAGGTATTGTGGAAAGTTTTTCTTAATCATTTTGTATATAAGACCTGGAATCCAGACAGTGTCGAAGGCTTTTTCGAGGTACATTAAGCAGGCGGCTACTCTTTGTTTCGCGTTAGGCGCTAACCACTGCGCTGCCGTCGTCCGACACTAGTTTAGTGTCGAGTGGTGGTATTTTGCTGTCAAGTCCCGCCACATTTCATACATTAAATTTGATAAATTAAAATTGAAATTAAAATATCTACTAGACTAGTGGTTTTGGGGTTAGGTTGATACTCTTTTGTAGAGAATAACGATCTGCATCGATCAGTGCATTAAAACATCTATAATTGTATTTTAAAAAGTGTATATCATCTTCATATAACGCGTCTGTCTCGAAAAAAAGCACTTACACCAGATTGCACCCGCCCCCCCCCACGAAACTATAAACTGCTTATCTAAATTATATTTTTCTACATGTAGTGTACGAATAATTTGTATGTATAGATTTAAACTGGTCATCCTGTAGATATTTGAATCCGAAAATGCTTGATTTAAAATAATTCTTAGTTATAATTTTGTAAAACTTTGCATATGGAGAAGGGAAAACAGGTCTCATTGAAATTCCTGAAACTGTTTTCACCGACAATTCTCCGACACAAGATTTTACTGATACCAGACTTCACCGACGATAGCTTTGGCGATATTAGTACAGAGAAATAAGAAAGAATTTTTACTTGAGTAAATTTACTGTCGCAGATATTTGATGGTCGGTTGCATTACGGCGGTCGGATTAAAAAGAATTAACCCAAGCTCAGTATGCAGTACAAGCTGGCTAACAATTAAATAAGTTATTGTTATAAGTTTGATTTCAATTAATTTACGCTAAGTTTGTATGAAATTTCAACGCAAATCAATATCAAATCCGTGGCCTGTATTAGGTTTGGACATTATTAATCCGGCTGTCACAGCACTGTAAAGCGGCCGGCAATCATTAACTACTCCTATAACTATTCATTTCAATAGCATGCGGAAGGAGAGAACAGTGCCCTTGAGTTTGTTTTACTTGCCTCTTATTTCGGTGAAATTAAAACTGAAATGTTTTTTTAAATTAAACATTTTCGTATATGAATACCTTTACATTTTTTTTATAGGGAGTAAAAAAAAACGCATCGACTAATATATAGAAAGATATAAGGTTCCATGTTAAAAAAATTACGGAAACATCTAAATCTCGAAAAATATGGCCATGAAGAAAATTGTATCATAATATGTGTCCACAAAATAATTCATTTCTTAAGTGTTTCCGCATATCATAATATCATTAAAAATAACAGAGGATCGCTTTGTAACAGAATTACTAATGTATTTGAACGTATATGTACATATCGGATATATTCAGTAACTCTGTTACAAAAAAATTATATTATGTACACACATATACATATATGTATATGTGTCTCAAGTTTTTCTTATTATGTAGTGTTAGCGCTTTTCGGGGAAAAAACCTAAGAAGACGAAAAGAAATATTTTAATTAAGAAATATTTTAATATTTTAATTATCCCGCAACAGTCACAAATTACTGAATCACAGTAGTAAATATAATATAATCAGCGTATGACCGTAAATTTTGCACACTTTTTTCATACTTTACCCACATGTATCTACATATAGTGGTGGACCAAAGAAAGTTTAAAACTGATACTTGTATATGAGTATAACTAAAATTTATATTAAACATCTTTCTTGTACATTTGTCTATTCTAAGATACACGTTTATATTATACATTCATTTTTCTTGTTAATCATAGTTCAGTTTTATAAAATTGCAATTTTTTATCTCAGCTTACTCTTTAAACTTCGTTGTGGACGTCACTGTCTATGACATATTACCTACAGAACACCGTTTGACAGAAGATAGCCTGAGACATCATATATCATTTTTGTAATATGTTATTATTAACATATATAATGGATAAAACTATTAATATTTTTTCTTATTTTTTAATTAACCTGAGGCTATAAAGATTCTTTTTCTCAAAAAGAAAAGAAACCATTTTACTCTTGTATATCTTTACATCCTGTATGTATTATGATATTAGAATTTAATATTGTGAATATATTATAGATATGACATAATGCTGAAATGTTGGAAAGCCAAACCTACCCTACGTCCGAGTTTCACAGAATTGGTACAGGGTATTGGCGAATTATTAGAAGAAAGCGTAAAAACGGTGAGTTTGATGTTAACAGTTTCTTGGTATCTGCCAATCTATTTACTTTAAAATTTCATTTCTAAAATGCGTTTATGGCCACTCTGTATAACATATATGGAGAATTACCGTCTTCACTGATATGAAAAATATTTATGTTTCATCTTTTATTGTGAAAACTATTATATTCGGAAAGTTAATTACGAAAAGAGGCATACAAAATAATAACGTAACTTTACTGTATTTACCTTTACTTTTACAATAATAATAATACTTGTTTTATACAAGAATATATCTACTTTGTGTCTCAAATATGTTAATTTTCACTGCAATCTAAATATGCTGTACTTTGTGACAAAATAAGCGGGGTAAGGTACGATTATTTGAAATACAAGCTTCAATATTTTAAAATTCAACCTTGAACTATAAGTAAAATAATTAAATTTCTATATTAAAAAGATTATTAATATATGTAAAATACATACTTGTGAGGAATTAAAATTTTATTACAAGACTGTATAAGTCTGTAAGTTTTTAGGCTTAACAAGAAAAAACATTAAAGATGATAAAATGACTCAAGTCTATGTTAACAGTTATTTGAATCAGAAAGGAGACGTTATATAAGAACTAATATAATAAATAACAATATAACTTCTAGAAATAAAGTAATGTACACACGTTACTAAATTATAATAATAATTACATCTAAGAATTTTAACATTGATTAACAAACTTTTTAGTTTTTTTATGAATATATATATCTTTGTAGAAAACTATGGCCGTCGAACTATCAATATAAATACACGATATATTTCACACCACTCACAACATTAATTACACCATCAACAAGATAAACAGTTTGCTTTCAAATGTAAATCACTCAAAAATTATCCATAACCGAATTTGATGAATTATAAAGCAAATTGTATTATAAGCTTCGCTCAAATGTGATACTGACTCAAACGATCCTACCTTTTTAGGCGGAAGGTCAAATATGTTGATATTCGTAAGAAGTGGTGAAACGCATTAAAAGCAAAAGTGAACTAACCCCAATCTAACCCTGATTTAACCAATTACTTTATATTATATGAGTTTAATTCGGGCAAAATAAATTCCTCCACTCTCGTGTAATTAATTTAGTTTATTGGAATACTTTACTCATCCAGAAAATATTTTAGCTTAAACTATTTTTTATCTCAATATCTCAAGTGTGTTTCTTTACTTCTAAACTGAAACATGCTGTTCTTCGTAAGATTAATAAAATGTATTATTTTACATAACATATTAAAATTGTATTAAAATTGAATTGAATCTATATTTAATGCGCCAGAATTTTACTAAATTTACTATACAATAAAATTACTATCTTCCATAACATTTAATTAAATTTCATTAATATTCCAATAACATTTAATTCTATTTCATAGCATTTTGCACGTCGTTATAATCTCATTGTAACACATTAAATATCTATGTGATTTGCAGCATTACATCAGTCTAAACGATCCTTACATGGACATGAACACGACGCTGCTGGAAGATGGTCGGAGCGACTATCTAACTATGCTCTCCGCACCTGACCACGCAGCACTCTCTTCTCCCATCCACGATTATTCAAACTTGCCCGTTTCAAACACAACGTACCTGTGCATGAGTCCCACTAGCCAGAGTGGGTACGATTCAGAAATATTCAGTCCTAGACCTAATCAAGAGAGAACGCACTTTGAATTTCCGGTCACTTCCGATTCAGAAGACGCTGTAGAATTGTCACCAATGTTAAAGAAACCAGAAGAAGAGGATCCTTATCTGCAACCAATTAACGTACACGCACGGCGAGCAGAGTTCGTCCGACAGCAAGAGACAATGAAGAATCAACCAATAGATCATCAGCCCATCAATAGGGATTTCGCATATTGTAATACTCCACGAAATGTTCAGTTGATAGATTTAAACGAGAAAAATGAAAAGAATGGGAAGGATTCTGACGACATTGACATATTAAATAATGGAAACACGTTATCAAAGAAGGATTTCATACCAGCCATCATTAGGACACAGGGCAATTACGTAAACATGCCGAAGCAGAAGAATGACTTAAGGTTAGACATGCCAGCCAGTTTTAGCAATCCTAGTTACGTGGTGATGGCTAATTGCGAAAGAGATCAGATGAAAGTCTGAACCTGTGCATGAACAAAATTTGACAATTGTTCTATAATGATGATTAACTGAAGGGAATGTCTATTTCAGGCGGGCTTTCATGGATAGACATGTGGATATGGATATGGTAAATGGAGAAAAATGAACAATAATACATCTTTTTACTGTCTCCTACCGATAGGATCTGAAACACTTTAAAGTAATTAGAATCTGTATACAGTGGCTACAAAAAGTATTTATACACTACTGTACATGTTTATCATAGCATTCACATATTAATTAGTTAGCCCAAGTATATAAAATTTTGTATCATTTAATAATACATATGCACCTTTATGTGATTGTAAAAATTTAATAATATGAAAATGAAATGTATAGGACTTGATTTAAAAAATCGTTGGGTATGTAAGGGTATGTGTAAATACTTTTTTTGTAGCCAATAAATGTGACGAGAAAATTGAATTACTTTGAACATGATTTAAATCTTAAACTGTGTCCTTGTTGAAACAACAAAGAGAAGTTCTGTTGCCTGTTGTTGCTGCATGTTCCAAACAGTATTCAATAAATATCAACTTGTAAAAACATTTTATTTACACTGAAGCAACATAATCAGAGGAGTATATAAGTTTTAGTTTCAAAGTGAAATTTATTTCTAGTTGTCCACATACAAATATGTCATAAAGCAATTGAAAAAGTGTATATACTAAATGAACATTTCTTTCTGTTGTAAAGTGCTGCTGTATATTACTTATCTCTTCTCTTTGTTTAATTTTACCATTTCAGACAACAACAGGCAATAAGCAGTAGCTTTTGTTACTGGCAACTGTGGGCAGTAATCATATTCATTATTAGGAGTTTTGAAAAGTATTGGTTAAAGTGATAAAGCAATTCGCTTAGCAAGCGAATAATCAAAGTTCGGAACAGTGAACAACAACAATTAGTAACTTCTTCAAGAAAAATAAAACATGAAAATCCTTCGCTGTTGCTTTAGTTTTAATCAGTCTTATTTGAAGGCCTTGGAAATTTTGGTAGTATATAAAAGTCTTAAGGATATCTACTGATAAACCTACTGGTTTACAGACCTTGAGAAATATTCTATCGAATATTTCAAGCACTTTCATTTACTGTTGCCTAAGTGGTACATTGACATAAGATATTAACTCATTATGGGATAATATTGCATTAAAGCACCATTAAAGACTGTTTAATTAGTTCACATCATTGAATTCTTCTTATTAACGTAGCAAAGAGAATCCAAACGACTTATTTAATATTTTTTTGCTACTACTTCTTCACAAAGTAGATTCCAGATTCCAGAAAGAATCAAGATTGAAAATTCAGGACTTATCAATACTTATCAGAATTTTAAGCTTTGGATTGTGTTCAAAATGATTTGAATCTTCATAGTTTTAAAAAACTTTGAATAGCTTCAAAGTTGAGAATCAAATAACCATCACTACTGTTTGCTACTAATGTGCATGAGGGTGAGCTCTTACGTGTGCATGAACGTGTATATGTGATTAAACAAGATGATTGATTTTAAATGTCACTTTTTGCATTTGTGCATGTTGCTCCATCTTTAATGTGCCATGACGAAAATCATTTAAAATGATTTGACGAACGAGATAAAGGACATATGTATGTTATATAATGTATATGATTGATCTTTTTAACGAGTTTTTGAATATTGATAAAAAATTTCATTAATATGAGCAATACTGTATGATAACCTTTCGGAAAAGAGACATATTTGACAAAAATGACAGAAAATAAAATTGTGAAGAATTAAGGATACATAATTATTCGTTTTTCAAAATTAAACATTCTGATATTATTATCTGATACAGGAATAAAAAAAATAAAATACTTGCTTAATTTTTTATGTTAATTTTAAGGTTAATTGAGGTAATAAAACAAAAAAAAAAGGATGAACTTATAGAAAAGTTCTTATCCTCTCCAGTTTCGATAATTTTGAAATATGTTATAGAAATCAACATTTTGGACAACTTTTTCCTATAACTATATAACTAGCGGTTTCGCTTAGTTTCCGAGACATTTGTAAAAAACTGTCTACATCACTATAGTAAATTTTGTCTATAGTTGTGTGTTCGTTGCCGCTTATGCGTCAGTATTTTATAAACGAGGGTCAGTCGAAGCTGAAAGGCCTCATGCACAATTGGATATGGGAGGCTCCACAATGTATCTGTTGTAACTTATAACTCAATTAAACGCGATAATCATCGATATATTGGGTTTAGGTGTGAGTTTGACTTTTTAATACTGCCGTTACAAGACGGCCAGGAACACTTTTATTATAACAGACATTGCTTGGAGTCTCACATCTCTAATTGTAGATAGGAAAATTGTATATAGAAATAGATTGTGCAAAATGTTGATTTTCATAACATATTCCAAAATCATCGAAATTGGAGAGGATGGAAGATTTCTACAAGTTCGCTACTTTTTAATACCTGTTTAAGCAATTGATACATCGCATACGAATCGAATCTTATTTCGAAACTAACAGAAGAAATTAAAATTTAAAAAATACGCTATTAGTATGCATTTATTGATAAATTACCGTTTCTAATATGATTTAAGCATTAGTCGTAATCAGATATCGTACACTACGAAGGATTTGGAAACAATTTCTTAATTTTTATACATCTTTTTATATTAATGTTCAATTAATATTTAATATTCTTACGAAATCTATAATTTGATTTTAAACGATTTTATTCAAGTTTATGTTTTATACGTTAAATAGGCAGTAAAATGTTATCATCTGTCCCAAATGAAGACTATCAGGAGAAAAATATGCATACTTTGTACTTCATAAAAGAGCAATTTTACGATTTTATATATCATTCACTGTAATTTTTAAAATTCAATGGGTTATATATCAATCCTATATTATCAAAATTATACTGTTATTTGATTTTAAGATTAGACATACATTTTTTTCATTATTATGATCATTTCACAATTATCCATCGCTATAATATTTTGTATGCGTCTGATTTTTTACAATAATCTACGAATCTATGATTTATTATTCGGAAGTTTAAAAGGTTGTTCTCTTTTCGATATCGTCGAGTCTTGCGGGCCCATACAGTTTAATTTAGGTATGTGCTAGATTACTTCGTTTTAGGATGTTTAATTTTAATTTGCATTCTATTTTTTATGCGATAAATGGTAATTGTGATCTTTATATGTAAAACACAGAATACAAATTAAAATGAACCAAACTCTAAAATTAAGTAGCTTAACTTAAGCTCTTGTGGGTCATCTACGAATCAAGAGTTGGAGAATTAACAGAAGTGGACTTATCGTGCCTTTCATATATAGTCTTCAAATGTACACGTAGAAACTGAAGATCACAAGAAAAGATCATGATAATTCTTCTTCTGTTGATTTTCTGATTTTGATGGTTCTTATTTGGTAGCTAAAAGAATGTATTTTTATATACTATAATCAAAAAGCCAATAACGCAAAAACCTAATAATGCCTATAACTTGTATAATATTGTGAACCTAATCTTATAATCTGACATTCAATATTTTTTTTTTTTTTTTTAATATTTAAGAAACTGTAAAAACACTTAATCGAAGAAACCAAATAGACAGTTTTGGAATTAATTGATAGTGTAATAGAATTTTACAGTTGTTTGCTTTCTAAAAAGTAAAAATGTGATTTAACATGGTTTTTCCCTGTAGTCTTTATTACATTTAGAACGAAAATGTGAATCAAATTCCAAATATGTATGTATGGAGATACTTCGATATTTCGATATGATATTACGCCACACTTAGACCGACTTCAAAAAAGAAGGAAAGTATCGTCAATTCGATGAGTATATATATATTTTTAATAGTATTATTGTACGAATAAATGTGAAATCGTATTGATGAGATTATAAAGACATGTACAGAGACAACATGCCGTTGGTGAATACTTTTAATAACGTACTTATTATTTGTTAAAGAGAAATTTAATTATCGTTAATTACTATATCTTTGAAAAATTGACAAAAAAATATTTAAACAACAATAACAAAAAAGTTTCAGATCTATACAATCTATAAAAGCATAATGTTTGAGTAAAATGGGTGTTCGTTTATCAATACTTGATACTCAATGCGTTATAAGTTTGAACGCAGGATTTTATTCGAATCTAATAGGTACGAATTTCGAAAAATTTTATATATTTAATTACAGCCAAAGATGTACAACGTGTTTTAATCTTAATTACACAACTCTACTCGTTAGATAAGACAACATCATGACGAAGCGCGTATGTCGGTCTAATTTAAATTGTTTAAGGTTTACGTTTAGAATGTATAAAATTTGTATAATAAATTTTTTACCTTCTTCGCAATACTTGTGTGTTCGTTCTTAACAACATGGCAATAAAGTACATGGTTTTTATGACTAGACTGCGAATGTTCATGCAAGAATGCAAGTAAAGAAATAAAACCTAGATAGAAATGAAACCTAGATAGAGATTAAAAAAATTATAAAAACGTTGTTCATATATTATTTTTTGAATAACGCGTATGTTTCGCATATTTATGTCTGAAAACGTATGCAAAAATATATTGCGTATCACTTACTTATTGCAATGTATTTATCTCATCGAATTAATTTAATTTATCGGAACTATGTAACGTGCTAACAACAATAATATGTAATTGACATAAAGTATAAACCACGTTAAACAGCGTATTTGCAATGTTGACTGTTAAATGTAAGACGCAGCAGTTTGTATTTCGAATTCGAATAGTTCGATTTGACTTATCGCCTCGCTAGCCTGCAACGTGAATCACATATATTATCATATGTTAAACAGAGGTAAATGTAAGAGAAGGTTTCTTAAATTTTATAAAAAAATGAATATTTCAAATTGTAGATGAGTGTTATATTTTGTTTATACAAAAAACGTCATTGGTTAAAAACTACAAATTTGGACAGAGTACTTGTAATTTATTATAATACAAACTATAGATACTAGAATAATTGTAAGAGTATTATTGAGTACCTATTACTAAATATTATGTCATAAATAATATTCAATATATTAAAATTATGTAAAACATATCGCTGATATATTTTGCCCATTTTTCGCGTGTGTATATATATGTCGGGTTATCATTATGATTAGGGTTAGGGACGTGTAATGAATCTTCACTGGAATTAGCCATCGTGGTTATACAATCGAGGTAATGTTGATTAACACAAGTGTGAGTATTACAGAATTGACAAGTAACCGCGGTGATTAGACACTAATGACAATGGCCTTAGGTTCGATAGCGAATCCACGGTCAACGGGATAATATAACGTACTTTCCTCCAAAGTCTAAGTCTGACTCTTTGTTAGAAGCGTGAAATATCCACTGATCGTAAAGATGTTGTTTTACTCGTTGATGAGATCGCACGAGAATCGGATTCGTCAAGAACAACCCTCGTTCGGGAAATGAGGGAAATGGACGTTGCTATTAATTGGTTAATTTCTATGTTGGTGGTTAGAAAAGAATGCTAGCCGCCCTTGAGAGAAAGTTGCTAGCGAGACGCGTCGTTCGTGAGAAAAGCAGATTTCCCGTAGTAGGTGATAGATTTAGAGACTGTTAGGATAAAGACTGTTTGTCCGTTTGAAGGACCTTTGGTAACTAAATCCTAAGATTTATAGCGGGTCCTCAGGCTAGCTGAACATGGACTGTGGAGATGCATCGACATCTGGCAACCATCTTGCCAGAAGAATAGGATCCGTGTGTGACCGAGCCACGGGACAGAGACCATTGGAATGTCTACTGTCGAGTGTCGCTACAAATATTTCTTTGTAAGGAGAGCTATACAATTATTCTATACCTCTATTAAGTAAAAACGTTCATCCCGTGACCGCGGCTACGTTCGGTGACTAGTTGTCGCCTCGAGCCCAAGCTCATTATCGCAAATCTCGGACAATTATAATCAGGTTAACTTATAAAGATTAAAGTATTGGGGATTTTCTAAAGAATTCCAAAGGGAAGGCCCGGTGTCCTTTCATATCCGACACGGCCATCCTGACTATCACACGTCCTCGGGTGTATCTAAAATATTGGGTTTTCCCAACATTAGACTCGATATAGCTGACGTTATTTACAATTTAACTAAATGTCCAAATAAGCCAAGGGTCCAGTTCAATAACAAAAACTTTGATCGAATGTTCAATAACAAAATGAAAACAACAATCAGTAACATTATGATTAGTATTCAAAGTGCTAGTTGCATCCTGTGGATTACCAGTCCGATCGTAATGACATGATGGATCATTCTCGATTTCGTACCCAGATAAATCTCATTTTTCTAGATCGCACGACCACATAGAGCTTCGTTCCACGGTCTTACTGAGCTTCGTTACATTGTCGCCCCAAAACGCACGTGAACTGCATCACAAGGTCTTACTGAGCTTCGTTGCATTGTCGCCCCGCATGTGAACTCAAACTTAGCCAAATGTTATGGTCATAGTGCTAATGATCTTCTGAGATCATTATCGGGATATTCATATCGTCATGGCCACTGTTCTTGCCATCACTACAGACATCTAATTCAGCAGGAATACAACTATCTGGCATTTTTCTCAATCTATCATGACTGTATTTATATATGATCGTTTACCGTCTAATGTCTTTTTTTTTTAATATATCTATCTCCTTCCAAAATCTCTGCTATTACGAATGTACCCTTACATTTTGGATCTAATTTAATTTGATTTCTTTCGTCGTTTTTACGTAATACAAAATCACCAAGATTAAACATAACTACTTTAACTTTAGTTTTATCAAATCTATCGTCGTCGTATTTAGCGCTAGTCTCTACATTATCTATTACCTGCTATCTTACATCGGAGACATCTACTTCTCTTTCTTCAATATTATCGGATACCAATAAGCCGTACGGTCTTGCTGATCTTAGGTACAGGATGTTGAGGAAATAGTGAGTTGGTATGATCACTGGTTCCTGCAACCTAAGTTGGTACGACTTCTAACGACGCTCTTTTGTCTTAGACGCCGTCCACGTTTTTAATGATCTCTGTGTATCCCGTGCGTTAGCACGTTTGTACTTGGGAGTGAAATACAGATTATACAAAGCAAATCTGGGTGAATCAATAAATACCTGCGCGAAAAGCTTATTGATTAACATAGGATGTAACTCGGCTTGTATTTTACCTGAACTCGACTTAGAAACTTAACAAATATGACAGTTTTCTACAAATTTACGAACGTATTTCGCCATTCCTTCGAACCAGTAGTACTCGTACAGTTTCTCGAGCGTTTTATCCCAACCTAAGTGCATAATTGACTGGTGCACATGATTAATAACGGACCACCTAAAACCTCTTGGGACAATGGGCTAACAGAGAGTTCTACCTTTTCTTTGTATTTTACAATAAAGGGTAACCGAATCGTAATTCATATGTGTTCGCGATATTTTCCGCGAGCTCATCGTCTTGTAATTTATTAACGATTTCAGATATTTGAGGATCGCGACGTTGTTCCGCTAATAGCCAACCTCCTGAAATTTCGGTCAGATTAATTTCCTTTTCTTTGACTTGTTAATTATACTATGGTCGATGCCTATGGAGTTCCGCGAAAGAAATCTACGTGAGCCATTTGTTTACCTTCTCGATACATAATGTCAAAAGCAAAAGTTTGTAAGTAAGCCCACCACCTGTGTTACGCCACGAGGCTCACTATAAGCCGTATTCCTAACCGTCGCTCGCGACCCTACAGTGTCGCAGACAGATCGTCTTACATGTCCGCCGAAAAATATACAAAGTAGCGACGAGCGCATAGTTGTCACCAAGCAGCGAGATCTGGAAACGTCGATTTCGGTCCGTTATTCTTTCCACACAAAGAATGTGGTATATATGATCATGGCGCGATCGGTGGCGTGACCCGAGCATAGTGGGGGTCGTCTCCCAAAGAAGACAAAGGAAATATCGAAGGGCGATCAGTCTCATCTGAGAAGTCAAACGGCACGTATCGAGAAATCTGACAAACATAATCATAGTCTAACGAATTCATCGCGAGATATTGTAAAATCGGCCGCATTTCTGTAACACATCGACTGAAGTCATCTCAAAATAATTCGTGACATTTATAATACAATATCTGTTATTGTTAAATATATAAGTTTATATTAACCTGTTAATACAGTGTTAAATTCACTGAACCACCTCTGTTATCTTAATCGAAACAGGGGAACGACTAATTCGCGGCGTCGATTATCCGAATCGTAGCGAGAATTTACGCCTCTCGCTGACGCGTTTTCCTAGCGATCGCGTCTCTCCGCGAACGGTCGTAACAACCTCACTTAAATTCACTTTATAGCTGGACGCCTTCAAAGAATTACAATCAATTACAACAAGGGATTCTCATCCATGTAAACAGTGGCGAAAATGTTTAACGGCGTTTACAACTACCAACGTCTCTAGTTCATACGAATGATACCTGGATTCCGCGGGACTAGTTTTCTTACTATAGTATTCTATTACTCTGTTTTTACCGTCAACCTTATGTAATTCTATCGACTAATTAGGGTCAAATATCATTAACACCGGCACATCAATCAAGACGGAAATTACCCTTTGCCTCATCTTTTCATATTTATCCGTCCTACTTATGTTTTTGTTACCGGAAGTAACTGCATACAGAGGTTTCATTATTTGTGAAAATTTAGGGACGAATTTTCGAAAGTAAGAAGATAGATCTATGAACTGTCTAAGCTGTGTGACGGTCGTAGGCGCAGGTAAAGAACTCAAGGCACGTATTTTGCCGGCCAGTTTTCTTTCGACAGCCGAAGCGTGTAGACGTGTGTCTAGTGCCCAGTGAAGTTCACAATAAGTGACGACCCCCCGTAGAAAGTGAGTTGAACCGGAAAAAGAAAGCAAAAAAAAAAGAAAAAAAAACCAAGCAATTTCTAAACTTACTCCTGAAAAATCCAACACTACCAATCTCTAAACCAAATCATAGCCTCTCGACTAGTTATTTCAATTTGAATTAACTAGCTCGAAGATGGCCCAAGAAACCAGATCTGGCTCTCACGAAAAAAACTGCAACTGCACCGTTCTACCTCCTCCGTGGCAAAAGGACAATATATCCCATCTCTCAAACCACAACACCAGCATCAAAAAACGTAAGCTTGATCCAGTAAAAAAAAATGTAAGCACTAACCAGAACGAACCGTCAACAAGTCACATCACCACCTACAACAGATACTCAATATTAGAATCCACAGATAATTCTATGGCCGTAGTTGAAACACCAACAAACCATCACACACAAGAAAATCCTCCCCCGCCACCAAACTTCATTGATGACGTTATCGACATCAAAATAATGACAAGATTCATCGAAAAAGAAATTAACAAAGAAGACTACACCCTAAAAATTAGAAACAATCAGGTTAAAATCCTGCCTGCTAACCCACACTCCTACAGAAAATTAACAAAGTTACTAAAAACTCTGAATGCAAACTTCCACACTTACCAATTGAAACAAGAAAGACCTTTTCGAGTAGTACTACGCAACATCCACCACTCAGCAAATCTAGAAGAACTGAAACTTGAGCTCCTAAATCATGGCCATGAAGTAACCAATATCACCAACATAAGGCATAGAATCACAAAAAACCAGCTATCATTATTCTTTATTGACTTAAAGCAAAAACCAAACAACATAGAAGCTTATAACATCAATCGATTAATGAATTCGGTAGTAAAAATTGAACCACCTTTTATAAAAAAGGAGATAGTTCAATGTAAAAGGTGCCAAAGGTACGGTCACACGCAAAAATACTGCAACCGCAATCACCGCTGCGTTAAATGTGCAGGTACTCACCCCACAAACCAGTGCACTAAATCTCCAGAAACCCCTGCTAAGTGCATCCTCTGTCAAGGAGAGCACCCTGCGAACTATAAAGGTTGCACAGCCTACAAGATCTTGAAATTGGAAAATGGCGGCATGCAGGACGGACGCGTGCAGATCGCTCCGCCAGCTATAACCGATATTCGGCAGAAAACCAATGAATTCGGGCGAGCAGAGTGCTTCAAGTGGAAGTCGAAGTGCTGTGGAACGTGCAGAGTGTTATTGTGCAGCGGGGTGCAAATCATTCACGGATTTAGTGTGTTGAGGGGTGCTCGTGTAAGGGTAAGCACGTGGGTACGCCATATTGGGACGCGCGCCAGTGACGCCGTCACACCGGCCGCCCGGGAACTGTACCCGCGGCGCCAGCGCCACGTAGCGGGCCACGCGGGAAGTATACCCACACCGCCGTCATAACGAAGCGCGGCGAACTCAAACCGACAGAGCGAGGAAAGCAGCCCGTGCTAAGGGGAGGGGGCCGCCAGACCCCCGGACGTGTTTCTACGATTAGCGAGGCGAGTACCAGCGGGATGGAGGTTCCTGAGGAAGCCCCGAAAAGAGTAACGAGGG
>JACXIT010000178.1:1049928-1137128 GCA_014737525.1 Bombus difficillimus | reverse complement strand
GTTCCACTATCACTTCCTTTGTTGTGTAAAAGATTTTTCTTTACTTCTAATCAACACTTTTTCATATATTTAATCTTCTAGATTTCCTTTTTTCAATTTTGCCTTTTAATTTTATTTTTCTAATTTTTGTTTCGAGTGTGTTAAAGGCTTTGTGAAAGTAATACCATTGTTAAGAATATCTAATTAATTTTGTAAATGAATTTGATCATAGAGGGTGAATAAGTAAGTAGGGTGTTAAGTAATTATTTAGAATATTTATGGAATCAAGATACTTAACTAAATAATTAATCCATATTTTTGTTGTATAAAACAAAAACATTTTTTTTATTTTCATTCTGAAATAAAAATTATGTTCATTCACACGTATAATTACTTGTATGCAGTAGATAGTTCAAACCAATAAATATCTTTCACCAAACACTGAAATCTTAATGTTGAATCTTTACAAAATAGATTGAGTTTGTGTATATCAGAAAATAATATAAACAGAATAGTACACTGTAATCTTTGTTAGATTAACATGTTATTTTAATTTAGTAATAAGTAGATTTTTTATATTCATTTGTGAAGAAAAACACCATATTATATTACAAATTCATAAAAAACTTAGCATATGTTATATAATTCCATATACAGTGAAGTGTCAACCATACATTTATATAGTTTACTTTTCTTTACATATCTTACAAATATTTCAACACACTTCATAATTTCTTAGATTTAACTCATTTAAATTACTTATCTATGTGTTAACATTACTTTTATTATGTAATTATTAAGCGTCTGTTAATTAATTTACAATACAATATGTGAACAATTTAAAAAAACCTTTTTGTTCAAAATATTTATCAAAGAAAATTGTTATTGATCTTCTATGGGCTAACTTTTAATTTTTTTCTATTAATCTAATAGAAAATCATTAGTTTCAAACGATTAAATCAAATTATATCAATTTGTTTTATGATTTGATTACTAAGTGTATGTACACTTTAAAAAATATTTATACCAAACGAGTATTTACTTACTCATGGAAGATCAAACTACAAGAGTGTAACAAAATCAAAATAATGTATCCTGTACAAAAGTATAGTTGATACTACACTACTTGTAGGTATCCAATTTTGTGATACATCAAAATTTTGTACAAAAAGGTAGGGTTGATTAAAAACGGGTGACGATTCCTCCTTTCCTGGTCATAAATTGCATGTTTTGCTGTTAATTATAAAAATACCAGTTACAATAGAATTAAAGGATAAATTAAAATGTATCTAAACGTCTGGAGGAAATCATTGAGAAACAAACTTGCAATTTTTATTTACCGACATCTATCTTCTAAATTCAATATCTATACTCTTATTTTTACTATATCACAAAAGGAAATTGACTTTATTCTGCTGTCTATAACTAACGTTATCACATGATAAATATATATATTTAAAAAAGCGGCGATCGATTAAAAACATTATAATATCTTTGAAAACCACAATTTTAATCGAAATTACTTCATTCGACACAGACAAGCTCTTAACTATCATTAAAAATAATGTTAAATTTGTTTGTTTCTAAATAAAATTTAGATCATTGTTTACATAATCTTATTATATATCCTAACTTGAACGATCTATCCTTATATAAATATCATACATGAATTGTGTACAATAGTGTATCATTCATAAAACTTTGAAAAAATTTTATACTATTTAAAAGTACTCGAAAATCTCCGGTGCGTTAACGAAACATATATTGCAATATGTTCAAATAATAATATACTGAGCAATTTGCTGGAAAGAGTAACTTGAATAATATTATTTTTTATATATCGATAACAATATAATCTACACTGTAAGTTTTTGAGGAGCAAATCTGACATTATGTGCGAAGAAACCAATTGTATTTATATTTATAGATTTTTTTTAATGGCAGCATTTTCACAAAAATATTTCAATTTAAATTTCAGTACAGAAATTATTAACATTGTTTTTGTACTATATGTATGAAGTTATTTTATGTACAAAGATTTGTTTAAAAATACTTTCACCATTTCAATTGCAGCTATTATCTACTTATTAGTTATTGTCTAAGAAAAGAATCTTTATTAAATTTCTCGATTTAATATATAAAAATTCCTAAATTTTTAAGTTATTTTAATTTCGGATAGCTGAGCTATGAATATCGGAAAAAGTGATGAATCCTTAAAACGCGTATAAAGTGTTGTACATAATTATTATTTTTATCACTTCTGTAATACTTACTGTAATACCAAATAAATTGTACCATAAAGGAGAATAAACTTCGTTATAAAATCGTAAATTAACCTGTGGTACTTTAAATAATAACATCATTTATTTAAGAATTAATGAAAAATTATGTTGTTTAAATTATATTTTAGCCGATTTATTTCATTTAATTAAAATCGCGTTATCACTCAATATTTCATAAATATGCATATTTGCTTAAATTAGATTTTATATTAAATGATGAATATGCCGAATATATTCAAATTATTCGATTTTTAAGGCTGTATACATCCCTCTAAAAAAGCTTTAAAATCATTAAGAGATATTTGATATAATATATACTAAAATTTCTTCATATTATTATATGTACAGAATTAAAAATTTCTACGCAAATACTTGAAAATATTTAAAAATTTGCGTACGTATAATGTCAAACATAAGCATAATCTTTATGCAAATGTTCGAATAAAAAATATAATCTATTAATTTTTCTTTCTATCACATAATATATTTATAGTCAGCTTTTAAAATAATACTTCAGTTTTCCCTTACCCTGTCCTTAAAATGCGAAAGAAGGTGTTGAAACCGTCTCTATGGCAAAAATGATAATGATGGTAAAGGCAGAGCGGGTGGTGGTAATATTTCATTTTCTCCCGAAGCAACATCTGCATGCTTATGGCAATTGACATGTAAATGTGTCAAGCTTTCAAGACCTGCCACTGACATCCCCCGGCAGTAACGTGTATCTAGGTAATGTAGACTTTTGCAATACAATTTAATAGAGTCGAGAGTGTGATCCGTGAGTTGTGAACATCCCTATAAAAGGAAGGCACCAGTGTAAGGTTTAAAAATAGAGAAGTTAACTTTTAATTATAAAAATACCTGTATGAGAAGTCGTTTTAATCTGTGCAATCTCTGTACAAGATATGATATACCAATATCTGATATATTGTAACAGCGGTTTAGATTTAAGTATTCGATTGCCGGATTATTTTTTGATAAATAATCCAATCCAATGTCTGTAATCTGTAACAAAAGGTATGATTTATTATAAATATAAATATTTTTAATATACTATTTGATTGATTTATACCCACTTGTTGACACTGGCTTAAATTTAAGATCTTTAATTCTGGAAAGGCGAATGCGTGTTTTAAACTGACATCAGTAATTCTGTTGCACCCAGAAAGATCGAGTTCTTGAAGGCATTTAAGCCTGGTCAAAGAGTATCCGGAAAACGAATTTAAAGGTTTAGATACGTTTTCGCAAAGCTTCATGATTTCTCGTTTCCGATCTGCATCGCGTACTATCTCTTCTTCGGCCTTTGATCGTAAACTGATTCTTAATCTGGATTCTGTAAATTCTGGATTATGTGCAACTTGTATTTTTTCGACATATTTGTGGTTACCAGTACCCATACCCGTTAAGCCAGCATCACTGACCTCATCGCAATGGCTTATATTTAATGTTTGCAAATGTACAAGCTCCTTGAATATCATCTATAAAAGATAAACTTACTTTTATATGCATGAGCATCATCGCTGGTACAAAAATTTATGATTTACAGAGACTCTCTTAAGTTTTAGTAATTCCTAAAAGTTCAGGAAAATAATCAGCATAAAATCTATCAGAGATTATTATTTGTCTTTTTTTATGAATAATACCCTTTTTATAAATCTCCTACGATATTAAATTACAAAATAACGGTAATGAATTGATCTATACGTACCTGTATTGTTTTATCGGTAACACCACTAAAACAATGGCTAAGTTCAAGTTGCCTTAAATTAGGAAAAAATTTGGATATGCATTCAACCGATTCTTCATGAATACGCAGTGCATTTGCCGATAGTATTCGCATATTCTCTTTTCTCATCCTTTCTTCTGTCCTTCTTTGAACACAATTCTTTTCTGGAGGAGCAAAACTGATATTTTCATCAATATTTTGATCCATATTATCGTCATCTATTATATTACAACCAGAGCAAAGTCCACGAGTAATAGCATCATCGGTAAGTTGTTCGTCTTCCGAAATATTGAGTTCTTTTAAATGTTGTAATAACTGAATATATTTTATACCAATATCGGTTACTGCACGGCACCGTTTTATTCTAAGTGTTTCTAACTTCGTCAAATTTTTGCAAATACAGAGTAAGCTGTCATCTGCGATACGCACGCTAAAGCTAATATCAAGGACTTTTAAACAAGTCTGATGCTGTGTCATTCCTTTAATGCTTTCATTAGATAACTGATCACATCCTTGTAATATTAGAGACTCTAATCTCAGATTTTGTAGACCTGATAATATAGCTAAAGCAGATGGATCAATCAAAGTATAGCTAAAATTCAAATGCTTCAGTTTATAAGCTTGCTGTCCAAAATAGTCTAATGCATTTATAAAAGTCAGCGTTGATTTTGAAGCATATGGTAATCCGTTAAAATCAGGATAAAATTTTCTATACAGTCCATAATGAAAGGTCATCTGACAGCCCATAAGGCTTAAAGATTCCAAATTTGGACAAATGGCAACTAATCTATTAAAAAGTGCATCACTTAAGAAACGGTTATATCCAAGGCTAAGTTCATAGACATTTTTAAATGTTTCTGAGAGTTCCTTTATGTCATTCTCATCTTCTAAAAGTCTACCAGACATTAAAGACTCTCTGCAACCATTAATACGCAATATTCTTAAAGACTTGCAGCATTTAAAAATTTCTACCAATGTTTTTTCACTTAGATCACAGCACAACTGAAAATTAAAATATGGTATTAGGAAAATATATTCTCATTTCACGAATAATAATAAGTTAAATAATAAGTTAAAATAATTTTACCAGTACTAGACTTTTCATATGAGGTCCATATTGATCCCAAATTGCCATATTCCTCTTTAATTCTACTTCTCTAAAAACAAAGTTGTAAAATGGTCTCGTAGAATGCTGTAAAAGCTCTATCACTTCATTTAAATTGTCTGCACGTGGTCGACCAAGTACCAATTCTACTTCATCTAAAAACTTCATAGCAAGAGATGCTTCATGCCACGTTCGATTAACTAATCCTGCTGCCATCCTATCAGATGTAGACAAGTATGATAATATGTGTATAATCACCTAAAATTAAAATGAATATACTCAATAAATTTAATTAGATCAATCAAAAAATATGAAGTTAAAAAAATAAAAGATGTCTTATTATATTATATATTTATTATCTCTTAATTGAAGTATAACAAATATAGAAGGTAAGTATACAAATATAAAAGTATTTAAATAAAGTGAATCTTTTACATAAACTATTAGTAAAATTTTTCGAAAATAAACATTTTTATCTAGGTTATCATAAATCTTTTATTTTGTACAAACAGTCACAATGTAAAGAGGAAAAAGTAAATGACGTAACGTTTAAACGAAAAATTATGTTTCCCAAATAGCAGCTTCGAATGCGGAAGATAATAAGAAACTTACATCTATAGGCAATTGAAAATTATCCGTTTCTGACATGTTACTCATATGATTTTTGCTGTCAGACATTATCGCCATAACAAAAACTGTTAATAAGATAGCGTGTCAAAGTATCTCGTTTGAACGAATGCTATACCTATCCGGAAATCTGGATTTTAACACTTAGCCAACCGAGCGCACCACAGAGAGCTATACGTTTCCACCGCGCTCGGACAAGCCAACCTATACGCTGTCCATCGCGCATTTTTCCAAGTATCGAGGACTAATATTCACTATTTAAAAACAAAGAAGTTTAAAAATTATTTAGGTGGTTAATTATATTTTGCGGTAATAATTTTATTTAACGATTTCACATATTGTTTATACAAAACATCGAATTAAAAGTATATATTAAAAGTATAAAAAAATATAGGTAAAATTAAAAACAATAAAGATGACTATAGATAAATAACACGACTTGAACGTGAAATTAAAAATTCATAATGCATTTTAATATTTTTTTACAGTGTGGTACCATTCGATTATAACTTTATTTAGTCATAACTGATAGTGTAACTTTTTAATTAATTTTAACACCGCTAAATTAGTGTATTTTATTATATACTGTACTTTATAAAAGCAGAAAAAGTGGCTCAATTAAGCGATGTTCTTCACAGAGGGGAGATCTTCCCGTTCGGTTGGCTAAGTGTTAATTTGCCGTTTTATGTTAAATATATCGCGTAACAATCAAATCATTTCTCAAGTGTGTTACAGCTGTTTCGACGATAGTCACGTGCTTTTCTAAAATCACGCAATAGATATACCAGTCCTAATTTGTCATATAATACATAATACTTATTATAAAACCGACTAGACACTCTTCATCCTTAATTTTGCTTTGATAGCATTGTTATACAATTTTGCGTTCAGTCGATCGAATCTAGATATTATACAAGTAAACTACGTTTTTCTATCTATATATTCATTCTGATATTTCTGTGATATAATATTTAATAAAGATAGCGTATTTTTAGATTAAAATATTCACTAATTTCTTTTGATTAATAAGAAGTTTGTAGTTGCGTAACGTATGTAGAAATCATTTCGTTTCACCGTCGACAACATATCTACTGATCTGTCAAAACAACAAATCAGCTGGATGGATTTAATGGCATATGTGCCCCACTTTGCGGAAGCGCCGAGTGTGGAGGTAAATTGATCTCTTTAGTAGTCCTTGAGTAACATAATTCAATCACTAATATGACTCTACAAATACAACGCTTCAAATCTATCATTCACTAATATAATGCACAACCATCTAATTTTGACATTAAATAGCGTACTCCGGTTATTCAACATATCTGTGAACAACCGCAAGAAGAAGATGAAATAAAGAATATTATAAAAGGAAACCGGATTTGGAATAAATTGAATCGTTGGTTTTTAAAACTACGTATTTTATCTAGGAGACATCCCTTGACTCGCTGGTGCCTTAAAAGTACAACCGCAGTGAATTATGAGATTTCAAGACACCTAAAATCACATCGTTATATGATACATCCATTTAGTTTATTCAGGTTGTCTTTAAATTCTCTTTTTTTTCCTTTTTTTTTTTTTTTTTTTTGATAGNTAATTTTCATAGGATTGTTTGGGAATCATTAATGATTGTATTTACATTTGTGGCTCTTTTGGTTACTCCAGTGTCCATCACGTTTTTCTTTGGTAGACATACTAACTGGCACGTGATTAACGACACGATGAATATAGTGTTTCTCTGCGATATTGTAATGTGGTTCTTTACTGGATACTATGATTATCGAACGAAAGTCACTGTCCTTGACCCTGTGATAGTAGCGCGGTACTTCCATTTCTAAATGATACTGCTAATCGAACGATGCTATACATTACCACTAATTAATTTTTTTATCAGTAATCTCAATATATTTTTTATATAGGAAATACTTGCAGAGCTATTTCTTTATAGACATCTTGACTGTGTTACCTATAGGACTCATTGATTATGTTATACCTAACTCGATGTGGTATTGTACTACATTAAACATGATGAAGATATTGAGAGTCCGCAATATCATCGTTTATTTTAGTAGAGTTCGCGATGTTAGTACATAGTTCGCATTGAAGATCGCGACGAAAGAATAGTTGATTAGAATGATTTCGTAATTTCAGGTGTACAGAATAAGTTTTCAATTGCATAAAATTCTAGAGTCGTGCACGGTCGTGATAATATGCATTCATTGGGCTGCTTGTCTACAATATTATGTCCCTATATCTGTAGATACATTAGGCACTTTAAGCAATAAGTTAGTATTTGCAATCCAATAAATTTGTTTTTTTTTTTTTTTATCAATTCTGAGTTTATATTCAGCTCTTGGATCAAGTCATCACATTTTGTAATTAAACGAACGAAAGTACAAAAATACATCGTGTGCCTGCATCGTTCGATTGTCGCTTGTGCTCGCTCTGCTCACTATTTGGATATGAAAACGCAAGAAGATATTATACTAAACTTGATCCTAACGATCATCGGATTCCTTGGCAACGTATTTTTATTAAGTAAGTATCTCCTATACCAGGTGCTATCTTTAGATTTACAAATTATAACTGTATTTCTTGTAGCGCAATTCTCTCAATTAATGACAACGTTTAACATAACTATCAAACGTCACCTGAAAATAATACAGCAGTTACAGGAGTACATGCGATACAAGGAGCTTCCACATGCTCTACAACGTCGGCTATTAACTTTCTACCATTACCGGAACAGAAAGAGCTTCGAAAGGAATAAGAAAATAATAAATGAAGTTTCGCCATATTTACGAGAGGTTTATCCATCCTAACGATACTTCGATAAAATTATTTAGAATCAATAATTCTTCTTAATATTCTATATATATATATAGAAAAGAGAATATATACATATAATCAGATATTTTAATAATAAAAATTTACCCTCCAGGAACTCATACTGCATAATTATTTGAGACTGATTAATAGCGTAGAATTATTCAAGCATCTACCGGAAACTGTAATCGTACAGTTAACGAGTTCATTACACTCCGAGATCTATATGACTGGCGATGAAATCGTCAAAGCTGGTACTCGCGGTGAAGCTTTGTATTTCATTTCATCCGGTACCGTAGCGGTTTACACTGTCGTGGGAAAAGAAGTAACATTAACATTATCGTAGTTCTTTATCGACTATTAGTTATCTTTTTCTCATACTTTTTGTTTGTTGTGCGAAACATAAAGGTTTGTCACTTGGAAGACGGAAGTTATTTCGGAGAGATCGCTCTAGTGATGGACACCGAGCATAGAATAGCAACCATAGTTGCGGTGGAAACTTGTGAAATCTTTGTACTATATCGCCACGACTTTCAGAGATTCATATCACCGTATCCTGATCTCTTGAACCGGCTGCAAAATGTTGCTCTTGAACACTTAAACAAAAGCCTTCTTCTGGACTCGGCGCAGGATTTAGGAATTTCTACCACGCCGCAATATATCAATATAAGTAGCATAAAAAGCAGAAGAATATAGTTATAAATGTAAATAAAAGTTAGATATTCATCCCATGATTCAAATATTAAAATTCAGATTGATATGTTTAAATTTTACTTTCAATTTTCATTTTAATTTATTACATATGTTTTTAAATACTTCACGTAATATAAAGATTCTCATTTTTTTAACAGAATAAAATAGAAAATTCGTCATAATTCACCTTATACAAATTAACAATGATAAATTTTTCGTCTGTACGGATTCCTATACGACTGTTGATAAACTGACATGAGTCTCCAATGTTCTGGAAAATCGGCGTCTCTACATCCATTAACAGCGCTAAATGGAGGAGCTAAAGTATCGATGCAAGAAGACTTTTTAACAAAAGGCGTTTTTAGTTTCGATACCGCTGTCTTGCTTCCGCATTTTTGTTGATTGTTTTCAGCCTTTTCTGTACCCAATGCCAATCCGACGGCTGATTTAATCAATCTAGGATCTTCGCGTGTATTTCTAGCCTGGTCTTTGCAGGCAACGCACTTCCTGAAATATCCTGCTGTTGGTCGTTCATCAACTTGAACCTGCTTTGAAATTTTTATTCCATTCAAGCCATTACAAAGACTATCACTGCAGCATTTCACACTTTTATAATCCCCTTTTTTATTTCCGTTTTTTGAGCAATCTGAATCTTCCTTTAATTTAAAATGACATCGACAGCAAGTACAACCTTTGTCGTTTCTCGAAATTCTAGAATGAGCGGTGGGTCTAGAAGTATGTTGGACAAGAGAAAATATAGCTGGCGCGAGTCCACCTTCTGAGCCATCGATATGAGTAGATCTAGGTGGTTCATAAACTGGATTTATTGGAGTTTCCCAACAAATAGCTAGATCCATCTTCGTCTTGGGCTCTTTGCAGCCTAAAGCTGGTCCATAATGCTTAGTCAAGCTCATAAAACGATCTTCGATTTCATGCTTACAACGTTCACAGCATTTCTTCGACGAGATTCCGTTACAACATTCTTCTGGTTTTACATCTTTGAAAACGGAGTCGTTGACTTTATCAGGAAGGGGTTGATGTTCCAAATTCTCCGCATGAAGCTTCTTCGCTATAGCAAATTGATCGTAACAGGCTAATCGGTTTTCTGGCAGTGGTTCTGAAAGATCTTCCTTAACGCATCTTTTTCTGGAAGCGTTTGACACATTCTTGTTCAATGAAGATATTCTTAAATTTCCCGAAACGTATCGTGGCTGGCAACATGTGTGGGACTCGTTTTCCCAACTGATTAATTTTCCCGAACAGTGAGCGCAACACTTCTGAGTCTTCATATTTATCGGTCTTCATTTCCTCGTTCTTTTCAGATAAATCAATCCATAAAAGATATAAAAATGGAACGTAATTTTTTAGACTGAAGATAAGTTACTAAATTATTTACTTGAAAAATATAAATAAAATGCTTCTTGAATTTTTTATTAGATCTTGAAAATCTGATTTGCCAAGTGTATATCTAGCAGTTCCCGTGTCCAGCTTGAACCAATGACTGTAGGAATGCTACTTCCTACCTGAGAGTTAACGACGATGGTTGTTTGCTTGACAACGTGATAGCTCGATAATCACGATGCTCTACATATGTAGTTATACGAAGCTAATCTTAGGTCCGAATAATTTTAGAATTTATAGAATATCTCGAGAATGAATCTTTGAATCGGAGACAGGTTTAAGGATAATTAAGAAATTATTCAATTATATTATCTAATTACGATTTCTAGACATGAAACTATTTAAGTATTTTAAGCTTAGGATGTCCTAATAATTGTCTATGTCGATTCTCGGAAAGACGACAATCGTGTAGATAGATTATTTTACATAAAATAAAACGTCTGAGTCGCCTGTATGTTAGATGGATTCACGCGATTCACCAGAAAAGTTCCTCAAATCGTCTGCAATTCCTCGTATCGTTGCACAATGCAGATGCGTACGTGTCTTTTAACAAATTCGTTGTGCTTCGGATCGGGAATCACCAGTTACGACGGGGAAATACGGTGAATCTGTTTTATATCGTTCATTACCCAGGATTACTGATTTGGAACTTTACCGTTCGTTTCCGCGTACATCAAATATCATTTTTTTCGACGAAATCAGTGAACATGAAAATATAATTTGAAAACTTGTTTTCATACGTATTTTTGAAATAGAATCCATGTACGTACTAACTTGAAATAATAAAGTTTGCACTATTGCTAGGATATTGTTAGAATTTTGTTTACATTTTACATTCTCGTGTTTCTCTGACTTCGCAAACAAAATTTACATATTATTTATAGCCGCACATCGATGATCTCGTAATATCCCATTGGAGCAATGCCATTCCCCTTCTACCGCAGAAGTCTTAACATAAAACGTCAGAACGCGTCTTTAAATGTGGCTAGAAAAGCACGTGGTAGTTGCAGTTTACATGTAGACTCTAAACCACTTCTTTTTACTTTCTTTTTACTTTACGTCAAACAAATAACTACATGTGATATATTGTAGAAGCATGTTGAAACTTAGTTATTTTCAATAAAAATAGAAGTGATTATTGATTTTATTCTATATTCAACTTACTTCTAAGAATTGTTTAAAGACTCTACATAGTACAGCAAAGTGAATCGATCCAGCGTAAAGAAACAGTACAACTAAATGATTGGTATCAGTAAACAGTAGCCTTGAAACACAAATGGTAAATCCAAGGAAAATATGACGTATGACATCACAACAACGGACATGAATCAGCTTGTTCTCATCTAGTGAATGAACAGTAGCATTGTGTTAAAACGTTTCAGTCAAGTTTAAAAGTGTTGCCAGTCGAAACCCTTGTTACACACGTGAACTTATTATTTAAACGAAAGAAACGCAACGCGAGATACAAGGAACGTACATCGTAGTGATATTCAAGAGAAGTAGATAATATAAGCCACAGACTCTTGTGCTTGCAATTCTAATTCGTGTCTGATCTATTTTTTCCTGCTACATTTTAAAAGAAAAAGGCATTATCAGGAAACGAGAAAACCAAAAGGAAGAAAGCGCTTTTAGAACTTCCATGAGACTTGTTGGAGGTGATTATCTCTTCTCGTTGTTATTTGAAAAACGTTGAAGATATATTAACAGTGGTTGAACGAACGTATTATTTTCTGCAAGTTAAATATGGCTGAACAAAGGGATAAAAGTGATGAAATGATTA
This sequence comes from Bombus difficillimus, assembly GCA_014737525.1. NCBI lineage: Eukaryota > Metazoa > Arthropoda > Insecta > Hymenoptera > Apidae > Bombus > Bombus difficillimus. The sequence goes on along the minus strand of JACXIT010000178.1, from coordinate 1,124,715 downwards.
TTTATATGGATAAGGTTGGCGATAAAGAACGATTGACAGAACCATTGACTTATAAACCTTTAACACCGAAAACTAAATCGCGTTCCGGTTCCATGCTCGAGACAGACAATACAAACAATCCACGACCGACGTCCGGTCCAGAAATCGATGACCTAGAACCGGCAGGAAGTTTCCCGACAGGATTTGAACCTCGGATAGGAATTGACGATGGTCTCCTGCCAAGTGAACCAGGGGTATCAGAAATCCCAAGAACTCCATTTTTACCATCGCCGTCTATGCCGCCTATTCAGCCGATACCTGACGTGAATATCTATCAGCACAAGAAAACGCTCGCACAAGGAATGATGGATCTGGCTCTTTTGTCTGCTAATGCAAATCAGTTGCGTTATGTTTTACAAACTGACGGGGGGCATCCGTATTATTATCCATCATTGGTGCTAATAGGCAGCAGCCTAATATTACAAATTGCAGTGGGAATAGGATTAATTTGGAATAGTAGATATGACGTTAATGATAATGCTCAAATGTGCAAGGCCAACCGGGCTAATAATTGGACAGTGATCGGCATATTTTTAGTAACAATTTTTAATGTCTTCATTTCGTCATTCGGCGTTGTTGATCAAGTATCAGTAATGCCTATAGTATCTAGAATTGATAGCGAAAGTGAAAATTAATGATGAATGACTGCGCGTATCATTATTTTATACCATAAATTTAAGATATTTAAATGATAAAAAGGTATTGATTTTTATTTTATTATAAAAATGAGACTTCAACACAGTGGGGGATTGACTGTAATATTTCTTTTAGTTTCTCAGAAAGTTCTTCTTTCCTTTTGTCTAAATCTTCTGTTTTTTTGATCAGGTAACCAGAAATTTTCACTAGCCACCTTTCTATTTCTGTGTTATTACCTTGGACTTTTAATAAACGCGAAATGCAATTGGTTTCATAATCTTGAGAATTAACAGTTTCTTCTTTAGATGACAAAGTTTCAAGCTTTTCTTCAGTCACAGAACATAACAAAGAAATAAACTTTGAAACTTCATTCCAATCTACACCACCACAGCTGGTGTTCAGTGATTTATTATGTTCTTGAACTACAGTTACCTGTAATTTTTATTACCGGTATTGTATTCTATTTTATAAGATAAAATGTGTGAATATAATATCAAATTCCATCTATTTACCATCCATTCAAAAAATATATGTTTCTTTTTAGACCATTTCATATGTATATCTAATAAACTAGCAATAGTTGATAATTCTTTTATATATTTTTTGTCTTCATTGGAAAGCGCATTTTTATTGGTAGTTGAGATACGTTTTACCAGTGCTGTCTCTGATACGCTTAGATGTGGAAGACCACAAACTTTAACACTCGCAGCATGAATTTTGCTTATTAACTTAGTCTTCTCAGAAATCAGTTCAGATATCTCTTTTATATTATAATTTACCTTACCATTTAAGTACAATATATTATTTATCTGTGCACTGAATGTCTCTGGTATATTATACTGTATTTCCTTCTTCTAAAAGATAATTAAGTTATAAATATACCTTTTACTTAATATTTTCATTTATTCATATTCAGTTAATTACCTGTACGCTATTCAACCGTGAACATTCTCTTCCTAGCACACTATTAGAGAGATTTATGTGAGTGATAACACTTAGAATATCTTGTGTTCCAAGAAGCCATGCAAATGCTAATAATAATGGTCTGTTATTTTTACTATTCTCGCTTAAAGCATAAAACTCTATTGCAGGGTATTGTAAATATGCAAAACACAATTTGGTAGCCCATATTGTATCTAAAAGAAAGATTAATCTTGTAAATACTAGCATCAATTAAAAAGTTCTGAAAGAAAGAACTAACAAAATTTACCATATTTTTGAAAATCAATTTTAATTTGCTTTTCTTTTACAGCATAATAGCTTAAGACATTCAGTGCTGTCCAAAACGTTCTAGTCTAATACAGAAAAGATTATATATTAGAAATCCTTATTTCATGGATGTTAAAACGTATAGCGTTATACATAGAAAGGTTATGTGATATCGTGCATAATACTCACGACATTTTCTGCCGTGCTATTAAATTTTGCCAGCCTAAAATATTCAGGTTTCATCACGATGTTGATTGAAAAATTTAAATGCTGACATAATAGAGATAAAACACTCTTTATATCAGACATTATTGTAATTTAAATTGAACTAATATTTCACGTGTACAGACTTACTTGATTTCACGCGCGTTTTTTGTACTGTCAAACCGTCCCAAAAACCGTTATATCTATTCAAATAAATCCAGTTTCAATGAAAGCTAATTCTCTTTGGTACATAGAATTCTAATATATCCTAAAATTTCGCTTTTATTTAAACGTTTCATTGAAATTTCATGTTTTACATTTACAATTCTCGAAATACGTATACCTGCCATTATTCCCTAATACGGTATTCGAATTACAAAACGGATAGGCTGGCATTTGTAGCTTTAAGGAAACAAAGAAAAGGGTTTCCCAGGTATCGACAGATAGCAGGCACTTTTGATCCCTAGCGGTAAATTTAAGTACCTTCCGATTTAAATGTAAACGATAATAAATATGAATAATAGGGACATGCAGGCTCAGGTTAGAATACGGCATTTCCTTTTACACTATTACTATTTGTTCTGGTTTATTTACTTACACCTAATTATTTTTTATCGAAGTTTCTTATCCTTTAATTGTTTCTAAACCATTTATTCTAATTTATATTTATTTTGAGTAATTCATCAAGTACTATTAAAACTTGCATGTATACAACAAAATCTCAGTAGTATTATTTATTAACGATAGATATTTTATTTTAATGGAGAATAAAAAGAAAAAATCAATATTAACATTCAAACAAAGATATTAATTTAGCGCACAATAAGAATGAAAGCATAGAATATGAAAGAAATGAAATATAAAGAAAAATATATATGAAAAATATTATGCACAAATAAGATTATAGGTGAAGACAATTATATATAATCAAAATTAAACGTTATACAGACAAGGAAGATATTATTTTCGCGCATAATATCAATGCAAACAGTACATATTTAAATATATTTAATATTTAATATTAGTTAGTATATATAGTATAAATAGTTAATATTTAAAATAAATTAACTATTGTCTGCTTGTGACGAAAAGCATCGTATACCTGATATTACTGTTATACAAGTATTTATGATGCATCGCATCATAAATGTCTCTTGCCCCCTTACCTGGAGTACTAATTGTAAGAAACTACAATTACAAGCCATTACCGTGACCGTGACTAAAACTCTACCTGGTACGCAAGGAACAGGTCAATTGTGTACGATCAGCCGAACGTATAAGATCTCCGAGTAATCAGCCGAAGTTTCAGTCTTGTTGTCGAAGTCGCCGTAGACGCGTGTGATCTTTGCCCTACGAACAGTTAGTGAACAAAATTAATAAACAAATACAGTGTTTCTAAATATTTTCCGAATAAAACAGTGCTAATTTTGTGACTTATTAAATATTAAAAGTATTAGAAAAATGACCTCGAAAATCTTCATACTCGCTGAACTTTGTTTTTTTATAACGCTACTGGTAAGAAATCAGTTTTTTCTTTTTTTTTAGATAAATGTATAATTTGATAGAAATTTGGATATAGCTTTGAGTAATTTAGATTATCTAAGTATTAAAACCAAAATTATTATTCACGGGTATTTCGTTGCCACGAACTATAATTGTTGAAACTATAATTGATTTCATTTTGTAAACGACGGATGTTCAGTTTTAATTTTCCTTTCGTTGTTACTAGGATTAAATTATGCTGTAAATAATAATCCATTCGCAATATCTAAAAGAGATTATTTAGTCAGAAAAAAGTTACTGTGAGATAAATCAAAATGTAATTATCTCGTGTAGAATTATTTTCTTTCTGAATGTTAAATTCATTGTAAAACAATATTTGAAATTAACATTTACTATATTTACGTAACTCGCGATTTGCTGTCGTGTAACAAAATCTTAGTAGTCAGGATAAACTTACATCAAGGCAAATTATATCAGCTTTCTGTTACTTCTGAACCGATGAACCGTGATAAAAGTGTATCTTTCTAAGAAATATATCTCTCTATCTTTATTTCATATTTAATATGTCTATTTATAAATTAACAGTTAGTTATAGAGAATGAGATTAGAGAAAAAGATATAAAGACATTAATTTTAATTTTTATATATTTGTCATAAATATTTAACATCTTTTTAATTCGATGTTTACAATTCACGAAATTTGATAACATATTATTTGTTATAGGAGAAATATAGTTTCTTACCATTCAACACTTAATTCTTGAATATAATAAATTATCACATTTCTTGGTGCCTGTTTAAGAATAATCCATGCCGAATAAACTGGTGAATACCGGTATAAAATTAAATATTAATTTAGCAAAATAAATTCATAACATCGCCGGTATATCTTTTTAATTTTTCGAGGTTTCGTTATTATTGAAAGTTTAAGTTTATCAAAAGTATCAATCCTGCTATTGCCTATTCATTTATTAATTTAATTTGCATCGGATCTGTGAAAGGCTTTATATAAATTCTGTGCATATTGAGAAATATATAGTCGAAGCATTATTGGATTACGATTTATTTTATTCTGTCTTGAAGTGTTTTATTTAATAAGAAAAGAACGAGAGGATTCAAAAACTAAGATAAAAAAGAGAGAGATAGAGTAATCTACGAGGAAAAGATTTCCTTATTCCTGGAATTCGTTAATTAAACATAAGATTAAATAAAAGTTCATATGGTTAACATTGATAAAAATAATAATATAATAAGTAATACTATTTTAAGAAATAATGGAACTTCTAAGAGCATAACATTTTCCCGATAAGCGATAAGATTATCACGATGCGTCTGTGATTTCGATTAATTTTACTGAAACATGCAATACTTATATTATTTTTAGATGATTGTTGAACTTAACTATCTTTTTACATTTGTTGTTATTTTTTACAGATACCACAAAATATTTTCGTGCAATCAAGAGACATTTACCAAAGTACTATTAAATTGGCAAATCGACGCAAAGGTATGATTGTAAACCATAATTGGCGACAATTTTAAAATAATGACTTTTGTGAAAGATGTTGAAAAACATGTATATACTCAAAGCATAAAGTAGTCATCCAGTAGTCAATCATATTATTATAATTGAAGAAATTAATGTTTTATCTTTATTAAATTATATTTTTTATATTTTATTAAATCATTCATAACGTGGCATGCTATTAGGTGACATGATTATATTTCCTGGAGAAAAGAGACACATTCCCCCCGCTTGCGAAGGATCCACCTATTGTGAGAACGTAAACTCTTATCCCGAAGATATTGTAAATAGAGCGCTTCGAATTAACGAAAGCATTAAATATCTTTCTAGTGTAGATGGAGTAAGTACAATGCAATATTTTTCAATACTCAAAGACCTTTTAAACGATTTTTGAACTGTTGTAACAAATTTTGTACAATTTTAGGTTGATATAGGACAGAGGTTCATAGACAATGAACAATCCCTTTGCTTATCTGATGTAAGTACTTATGTATAAACAATAAAAAATGTCATCTTTTTTTGTTATAAAAGTGAATATAATACAATTGGATATAAAAATGGTAAACTTTTCATTTCTACTATTTCTAATTTCTATTTATTACTATTCAAGGAGCAAATTATATATCCCCAATCAGCCGAGAACAAAGACAATGAATGGAAATTCATCGCGAATCAAAAAAATTTCAAACAGGGCGTACGGATTGAAAAGTGTAGGTAAGTGTACCGTAAAATATCACAATAGAATTATTTTCTACAATTTTCTAAAAGATATACAAATGTTATATTTTACAAGAAAATAGTATAAATATTTTTATATGGTTTACAGAACGGAGGGCGCCAAATGTAGCGTGATAAGTGGAATTGCTGCAGGTTACGAAACAAGTTGCAAACAAAAATTCATTTTTAGAGAATTGTTATCAATAACAGAAAACGGTGATGTTGTTCGAGATACTTTCCGATTCCCAGCGAGTTGTTGCTGTTTTGCAATACTCACTGGAAATGTACTTACAAGAATGGGTATAGAGCAGCAAAGTCAAATTACATCTACTACAGCACCTATTAAAAATAGATAAATAAATTGAAAAATATTTTACTATACAGTTTTGACATAATATGCATAGGTATATAAATACATACATACATACATACATACACATACATACATACATACACATACATACACACACACACACACGCGCGCGCGCGCGCGTATGTGTGTGAATATGTAAAGAAAATATAAAACAACTCATGTAAAATAAGTTTATCAGCTTATTGTTAGCTATTGAATCTAAACTTATAAGAAATTAAAATACTCGTAGGCATTTTTCCGATTATCTATATTTTGTGGATATTCGAAAACTAATTTAAAAGAACAGCGTATTAATATATATATACATATCTAGACATTTAAAGTACAATTTATCTAAATGTGTTTATACTTCCTTTCTTATAATTATACATTTTATACGATTACAAAAAGTTTTGTAGTAGGAATAAAACGAGTTTATATCATGTGATACTATTTGATATGTTAGTGATATTGATAATGTGACTCTTAGTTTAAGAATATTTTTTCTTATGTACTCATTCACCAATTATATCTTAAATAAAACAATGATTATAATGTTTATATTTGTTATGAAAAATATGTTATACAAAGAAAATGAAACAATATACTCCACAAAAACATATGGAAAATATATGTATATTTACATCTAAAGGATCCACTTTGTTTTAATTTGTCAATACGCGAGTTTATTCTTACACATTAAATACAGTACTTACAATTTTATTCTATTCATTATTTCTTCGCAAAATTTTCTACAAGTGATCCAAGGTTTATACATTATGAAACATTCTTTTTATCTAAATTTCGAAGACATAAATAATTCGTGATGCACAGAGGATAAAGATGTATTCAAGAAATTACATGTATGTTTAAATTAAGAATATTTTTCTGAGTCATCTAGCAAATTTATTGATCTACATTGGTCATTGGGAGAATTTCTTTAATACCCCCTGTTTCCTTTTCTTTCACATTGGTCCATGGTTATATCCTCGAGAGATCACAATTTGTAATTTTAAAATATACCAAATAATGATTAGCATAATTCATGAGGTTTAATAGAATGGTTATAGACTAGGCAAATACATATAAATCATTTTCTCAATTTTTGACACATCTACGTTCCGAAAAATACCTAATATAGGTTTATACACCCTATTCAAGGATGAATACAGAAGTAGGAAAAATGGGCCGTGCTTTGTGAACATGAACGTTCACCATATATACGCTAAAAATATCTATCGATTAGTCAGCACAGGTGAGCTATGCAGAATACATTCTTTTCTTTTTACAAAAACACTACTTAGTAACACGGAGTACTTACATTCGCACTTGCAATTATAAGAACAGTATCTAATACTTATTAATGAGAAATCTACTACTATAAAAGTTCTTCTCATATCCAAAAAACAATTAAATATGATTAACATGTAATATAACAGTTATTATGTTATTACATTACCATTTACATTAACAAACATCGATTTTCTTTTAATGGAAGTATAATTGTAAGTAAAAAATGCACCTGGAAGAAGTTGAGTACAATATGGCAGTTTCTGTTTCTATTAGGTATCCAGTCTTTACTATGTATAAAATTGGAGATTCAAATAGTATGAAAGTCAAATACTTATTTACAATTAAAATGTTAATTTCAATTGCGAAATTATCTCTGAATGAATGAGAGTAACTTTTAGTGTAATATACTTAAGATACATCAAAAAATAAAAATGATTTATAACATTGTGTGTTTACAAAGCTTTTGTTTGTGTTGATCTTAAACATATTCAAAGTATTTTCTTTGAGCATATTCTGAAAATACAATGTAACGGCATGTATGTCCACCCTCGTACAAAGATCATAAATGTTAAAAATTAGTCATTTTTTTTTAGTCATGTCAGAAGATTATTTGCAGAACAATCTGAAACTGCTTTATAATTGTTTTCAACATGCCTGAAATGAAAATAATGGATATTTTGTTAAAAACTTATACTTTCTTATAGTATTTTAATACATATTCCTGATGTACCTTGACACTGTATGCACTGTCATAGCCTCCTTTCATTTGCATTTGTGCCTGAATATTTGACAATTGTGCATTGCTCATATCGAGATCTCCACTACTAATATGTCCAGTATGCCTAAAGTTTGTAGGTACTCCTATCATGCTACGATCTATCCTTAACCTCTGATGTGACCTCTGTCTTCCATTTCGTGTCCTTGGTCCTTGTTGCATCAAACAACAGGTAAAGCACTGTACCCAAAGTTCTCCACTGCCAGCCATTGTTTGCTTCAATTACGTGCTTCGAAATCTAAGATATATTTTGAAAAATACAAATAAATATGTGTATTATAAATATATATGTGTATACATTTAAAAATATACATTATGAATATGTAGTTAGCATATAAAAATTTTCTTATTGCATATATACGAACAATTATATATATATTTATATTTGAATAAGTCTGGAAACAAATAATTAACATTAAAATTGTAAATTAAAATTTAGATCAAATAATTATCAAACAATACAATGTAAAATTTAATTTCTGCTTTTTTCTAAAAATGGTTATTATATGAAACAATTTTTATGAATCAAATTGATAAATTGTCTTTATCGTTATGTGAATGAGTCAGATAAAAACGAAAAAGTATAGATTAATAAGAAGTTCGTGCACTTACAAAGTCGTCAAGTAATCGTACTGTCGTTCGGTCTAACCTTCGTGATGGCTCGAGACTCAAAGGCAGAGAGAAGCAAAACAAACATTCCCTTTTGATCGATGAGTTTACATGTGTCTGCAAAGGACATTGAGGCTATTTGTACATTTATACGACATAAACATAAACTAAGACCTACGGAACAATGCTAAGGATTTGCGTGAGGAATAAACAGTTGACTCTGTGGGAGAACAAAGATTAACGAATAAGACGTACCGGTTTATAAGATGTAGACTTTCGTATTAATTTCCACAAGGCACGTAGATCTGCGTCCTTCTTTCCACTTCTAATCAATTCATGGAACTATCCTAAGAGGATTGTTTTTCACTACATGTTTTATTAACATATTTCGAAGAGGACCTAACAGCAATTTTACTTTATCGGTCTTTTTTCTGAAATAATCCAAATAATGTTAAAAACAATTTCGGGTTGGTAAAATATAAAATATGAATGCCAATGTGATCAACGGTGGTATAGTGAATTATACTATACTACAGAGGAAATAAGAGTGGTCACGATTATGATTCTGGTTGTTCCTGGACTAGTGCTGCACCATGCGGCCAAGCGTTGAGTTCAATTAAAGTTAGCACGCACAAGAACCTATACAATTAGGGATCTGCCCTGTTTGGTTGCAATTTAGCATATATAAGAACCTATCTATTTAAGCTTAAAGTTAGGGATCTGCCTTGTTTGGTTACACACTAGCATAGACAAGAACCTATTGAGTTCCACGCTACAAGAACCTATTTAATTGTACAATTCTACAGAAAAGTTCATATCTACTTTTCTATCCAAGATAGACAAATATGAAAATAACAAAATCATTATTACTCGTAGCAATATTATATATATAAATACTTTACATAACAAATAGTCTAAAAATACCAAACTTTAATATTGCATAATTTTTAACCAGTACAATGGATTCCTGGACTTCAAATCCTAATTCGAAGACTCAAAATAATTATATGAAGAAAGAAGGGTGTATTTTTAATCCTGCTTTATAAGTATCATCGTTCAAAGATATAGTAAACAATTAATTTCTCTTTCTTAGGAAACCTAGAATTAATTTCATTATTGCGCGATTTTGTGATTCTCATACTTGTCTATCTCGGATAGAAAAATAGATATGAACTTTTCCGTAGAACCGTACAATTAAATGAGCTCTTGTAGCGTGGTACTCAATAGGTTCTTGTCTATACTAATGTGCAACAAGTTAGGACAGATCCCTAACTTTATAGGTTCTTGTGTATGGTAACTTTAGTTGAATTTAGCACATCGCCGCATGGTGCAGCACTAGTTCGGGGACGTCAGCTCCATAAACTGAGCACTCTAAATTCCTCTCTGATATGGCGTCACATTAGCGAGGTACTGCCATCTGTTGGATTCCGACTGAAATCAAGAAGAAGTAATAGGAATATAGAACGTACAAGTAGGTATCAGCACAGAAGAGCGCGACAAGGAGAGAAATATTGTGCTAGAAGGACAGTTATATTTCTCCGTCTGATTTATGCGCTTTTCGCATCGTATAATAAAGATTGAATACCAAAATACTTTCGCATATAGTTTTGAAAAAGAATTTTCGCTTAAATGATTAATTATTAATTGTTTTTTGAATTTTGTACGACGTTTCATTATTGCATAGTACTAATGCCATAAACTTTTACATAATTTACATTATACCTAATTAATTTATGAACTTTCTTGCACGGAATATAAGGTACAGAGTCTAAGGAAATTTCTATAATTACATAGAATATTAATTAACTTTCGGAAAGTTTAACATTAATAAAAATATCATTAATATTAATAAAAACTTGTAGATATAAATCGCACTCGTTGCTCGACATTTTATGCAATAATTTCTAATAAATAATTGGTTAAACAAAAATTCTTCTCCAATAGTACGTGCGAGAATCGTCAAGGATCTAATCTTTGTTATAAGATTCCAAAAGTGTACGAATTTCTCCCAGAGAAAAAGTAAATAATTAACGTTGCATTGATTAGACGGAGAAATATGTCTATCCTTTTCGCCCCAAATATTGCCCTCTTTGTCGCATTTTCAGTAACCTCCATGCGCATTCTACGTTCCTATTACAATTTTTTAATTTCAATCGAAATTCAACAGATGGCAGTATCCATTCTTAGCCACAGATAAAGACGGTGCAATTGTGCGAGAAGGATAGATAGATATCTCGCGTTTCAAACCAGAGGATATTAATTAATACGTAACTCGATATTTGGCATAGATTCCTATACTCTTGAAATTGTTTTACAAAGATCAGAGATTCCGGACAACTTGCAGACAAAATTTCGGTTCATTCTTATTACGGAGCAGTTAATTGGAACGATAACTCCGGGCATTATCTATTCTTATAAGATCTTTCGTTCATATTCAACGTTAATATTCGGAATCCTCAACTCAAATGGAGAAGAATTTTTATTATTAATTCGATTTATAATAACTTGTCGGAAGCTACACAAAGATATTTAAAGATTTTTCGAAGATTTAAAGAGTATCTTAAAGATTTTCTTTTTAATTCTGTTTATAACCTAACTTTTACTATCCTTTGTAATGTCTTATAACATTTTCTTTTCAATTCTGTTTATAACCTAACTTTTACTATCCTTTGTAATGTCTTATAACAATGTATACATTTCCTAAACTTCATCCCACACATATGCCATCGTTTGGAAATAATTTATCAAAGTACGTTTCACGGGAATCTATTTCCCTCTTTCTAATACACGTAAGACGATACGAAGCGTTACAGCTTCTAGTTACAATTTGTCTATCATTAGGTAATCGACGCAGATATACGAGATATTTAATACGAGAGATGCGATGATAAAGAAAGTACACGAACAATATAGATTCTCTTAGATATTTTCTTTATTCTCAATTATCCTTGTTTTCTGTATAACTAGGTACATGGACGTAAATCACAGCACAACTCAACGTTGTATAAATACTTATTTATGCATTCATGGAGTAGTTATACCTATATATAATATTATAATTACGCGACACGAAGCAATCAAAGTTCTAACGAAACATGATGTGAAATTATCCGAAAATGAAACTTATAGAATCGAAAATTTAATGTTGTTGATTTAAAACGCCGATAGCCTATATCCTATACAATTATAGTATACAGCATCGTAATTAGCATTATTTAATTAATAACGACAATTCCAGATGAAAGGAACGCTTTCGTAAGTCGTAGATGTGATCGATAGAGTATTTGTTCGTTAATTTTCATCTTACAAAGAAGAGAAAAGGAGAAAGTCGTCGAGGATGTGCACGAGTATTCCGATGGCGAAGTCAATAACAATTTTCGGTGTATAATAACCTCGTATTTAAACGACGAGTACTATCTTGAAGATCGAGGAGAAGTACAGTTCTATGCTTTTTCATTCGTTCGATCGTTTTTATCTATTTTATTCCGTGTGTTCGATCGATCCTTTTTGGTAATTAGACTGTGGATATTTATGCAAATTTATAATCTTACGAATATAATAATACAAAAAGAAAAATGCCTGGAACTTAGTTAGGAAGTTGTTTCGTCTATCAAATATCATAGAGATTATTATAATGTTGTTATTTCACATATTTTCGCAAATTATTTGTATTCAACGCATCTTTCTACTTTCAAACTTCTCGTAAACGCATGAAGATCCGCAGTCCGTTTATCACTGATTAAGGAGTTAGGCGTTTCCTTTGTAAGCTCCGGAGAAGCGGCGTAGCAAGAACGTTCACAAAATAACCATATACGCGTACATTTATGTATACCGTATCTTTTATATATGTACAAAAACTTGTATACGAAATCTTTTTTAAAGATCATAAAAAATATGTCAGAAGGAACAGCATTTTCTGTTTGTTTTACGACGACAAGAAATTCGTTTTTGGGAAGCGACATTAAAATCACAATTATCACGTATCCGTTTGATGCACTTCTCGATAATATCGAATTACATTGAATCAATATATAAGATGTACTCATAATATTTTACAGTGAAACACCCTGTACATTGCCTGCTGATTATCTTTCAATCTCGAATCGCAATTTACAAAAAGTAGTTAAATTACCGCTTGCGAGTAGTAGCAACAATGATTTGAGAACATTGGCACTAGATAATTTTGCTAAAATATACTTATAGAAAGGAGAATAGCATTTAAATGAAATGTAGAAAAAAGTAAATCATGAACTTTTTCAATTCCTGTGCTCGGGAAGAAGTGCTCTGATATCGTGTTTAATCACGTGTACGATGAACTATTTAACTTGTTAGCGGCCTAATAACTATCAGTATACTTTTAAACGCGCTTTCTCTACAGTTTGCCATCGGCTAGTGGTAGTCGTTGAGATACATGGAGAAGTATACAGTAAACATCTACATATATTACACGCGCTATCGTGTAACGAATACAGAACATGAAAATATACAGTGGCTCATGAAAGTATTTGTACACTTATAGAAGCCTTATGTGTTAGATGAAAGATTTTGAAATGTCGTTAAAACTGTAATAAGACATGGCCAATATGATCGTATTGGTAAAGCTTCGGAAAGATCTGAATATGTTGATAAGAATTGCAAGATTTTCGGTGGAAATGTATATCTCGCAGAGATCATAGAAATATTTGATTTAACAAAATCAATGTATCTCGATATTCAATAGAACTATCCTTAACGTTTATTACATGTTCAACACGACTACTCATGCTATATATTAATTTTTTGTTAAATGTATATATGTCTGAAATAATTATCTTCTATATACATTTTCAGATTGGTTTCAAGTTTGACCATTATACTAGCGACAGCCGTGTCTTTTCACACTATTAATGAATTTTAATACGCATAAAGTTTTCTATGGTAAATGTTCAAGTAGATTCGTGAGCCATTGTAGTCACATTCCTAGCGCAGAATTTTGAAACGTATGATTTTCGATTATCTAAAATCTGTCATTAATTCGTAACAAGAAATATTTTTGTCGCAAATACTGTTACGTAAATAAGTGAAAAGTATTTAATAACGCATACGATGATTTTGAATGCAAGATATTAATACAGTTGTCATTGAATACACTAGTGAATTATTTTGAGCGGACGGATAAGGGATTTTTTTTTTTAGGAAAGCGAGAGAAAGATTCTTAGAGTGTTTTTAGAAATAGTAATCTATGTTAATCCTACGTGAGATACTTTCGTGAACAATATTTTAGAGCGTAACAGTAGTAATAGTAGATTTAATCGTACAATCTGTTTAGCTTAATATAAGACATGTTGATGATGTGTTTGTACCGGTGCACAAAGATCCTCAACTTTTGATTGTGTTATCACTACTTTAGTAGGAATAAAAGGTTTAGTGGAGTAAGTATTAAATGTTAAAATCCTATCATGAATGGCGACGAAGCAAGTTTGTTGGATACGCATCTTACAAGCAATGCGCAGATTGAAATATTTTTCGATAAAAGTTTTTGCGTAAGAGTGAGATTTTCGCAAAATTTTCAATAAAACGGTAGTTAATATACACTATAATGTTAAACTAAAAACGATATAAAATAGAACAATTAAAATTAATCAGTTCCATGAATAGTTGAATAAGTACATCGCTTCATTTCCGAAGCAATGAATGAGAAAAGTCACGAAGTTTAAAACAAAGTCTAAGTACGCTGTACCACGTCCAGTACAATAAAATTTCACGCGTTGATCAAGTTAAAGAAAGAAAAGAAACGTATATAAATGTACATTAATAACACTGTAAATATATATTATTATCGTCTTGTAGAAAAAATAACGTCACGCGACGATGAAAAGTCAATTTCTAAATTAAATATTTGAGCTTTGATCGTCGAGTTCCCTTAAAGTATACTTGTGCGAATAATTGTATAAGTGAATTATAACTAAGAATATTAACTTATTACAATGGTAACAGTACGATATATAAACGTATATAAAGAGGATAATTTGTTAAAAATAGAACGTTCAAAATACATTTATCGTTAAATTATCGTCCCAATGTACGTTCAAAAATGAATGCGAAATTAAAAATTCAACATTAAATTACATTTGAATTAAACATTTACCATGAAGTTTTATACAGCTGAGCAAAGAACATGAAACAAATCTATCTTTCCACAGCAGTCATCTTAGTCTCAAATATTTTTAATTGAATATTCATTCTGACGAGGTATCCTAGGTATCATTGCATTGCATGTATCCATTGTGCACATTGCACAAAGGAATCTAATTTCGATAATATCTCTTTCTAGTTTTTAAATCCACCCATTCTTTTTCAACATGATTTGTTAGTCATTGATAATCATATGTAGAAAAACTGTGTGATATATACATTTCGTTTTTCGACGTCTTCCAAATGCACATCGTTGATTGAGCATCAGGCAAATATACCACATACATACTCGTTGATTAGGAGCGTTGTCGTACAACTTGGAAGACTCCGTCAAGGATTCGGACGTCTGCAGACTTTTTCACCGAACAAGAAACGTAATCTTTTCCTTTCTCGTTACGTTTACTTACTTTTCTTACGTTACAAGTGTCACTCGATAGTCGCCCTGAGCGCAAGTTTTGTTTTTTTAAAGAGAGATATTTTACAGCTTCCTGAATCAATAATCCCTCGTTTTTTTGTCCGTCCAAGGAACTGTTTTCTTTGACGTGTCTTTTTGTGGAAAGATTCCCCTCTTGGGAAAACTTCTTTCCGGGCTAGGACTAGGACTAGGACTAGGCGAGGAACTCGGTGATCTTGAACTGCTTGAGCTTGATCTTTCCCTCCTCTGTTGCTCGATACGGGTCTTGTGCTCGTACAAAGGTCCACGAATGATCTTCAGGATGGTTTCCAACTCATAGGCTCGGTCCTTTAGGGCGTTGTATTGATTCAGATCGAAGCCAAGCTTCTTTGCTTTTTTGTGAAGAGTGATGAGCTGTCGCCTGTTCATCACGTCTGGCAGCATGTATTCCTGTCAATAGCAAGGAGTATAAATTACATAATTTGAAGTTTAACTCTCAGATAATATCGTTGCATTATAGATAACTTTTATAATTGTAATGAATATGACTTAATAATTTATGTTAGATTATTGGAATATAGAGCACTTAATTTTATTCCGTATTTTGCATTCTTCCTGATAGAGATATTAGTAATAAAATTAAATTAAATTAAAAATTCCAGGAATTAAGTATGATTTGTCACATTAAATCGTTATAATCTTCGACGGTCCTATGTAAAATAACAAATAAAGTAAAATCTATTCGAGTTTTGCGATAAACGTAACGAGTAGCTATTTTAATACTTATGGTCGGTAGTGCGCATTAAGCCATAAATTATTTTTACGCCTTCTTTAAGTTTTTACTGCAATCAAGGCGCTGTAATCAAACATCTCTTTCATCCCTGTCAGGTAATAAGTTTATTTAATCAGTCGTTGATTTAACGAGATTAATGGGAACTGGCAAATTGAATAGCTACTAGTAACCTGTCTCGTTACGACGAAGTAGATGAACAAGGCCATCGTGGTGCCGTAGTTAACGAAATATGTAACCGGTTCCATGATGTCCCAGGAGTATTCCCACCAAGTTAGCCTGGCTAGGCCGCTGAACTGAACCGACATTAGGACGAGACATACCCAGACGAAGATGTTCGCTTTTTTAGCCGCGGTGTTATCTAACTCCTGCAGCTTCTGTAATAAATAAAAAATTACGCATGGTTTTTATATAAATCGATATGAATATTGTCCTTCGAGACTTGCATTTAGAATGCTAATAGCTGTAACTGTAACTGCTGCGGATTTCCGCTGTGATAAAGTATCTGAATCTAAAATTGTGATAAAATTAGTGGCATAAGAAAACGAGACCAGGACTAGAAACTGCAATTCCGTTATCAATCAACTCCTCTTTCTGAAGTATTTTCTTAAACATTTCTTCATATTTTGCATAAAGGTGAATTGCGATAGAAGAAAGACTATCTTAATCTTCAAATAGTATAAAACACCGATATCTCAAAAATCGAATAAGTTTCGATTGAGTCGCGTTTTCCTATTGTTACAAGATTACTTAAATTTAGAAAAACACGCGATACAATTATTGTTAACGTACTTAATATTTCGTATTAATTTCACAACGTACAAGCCTTCGTAAGTATTAAAATCAGTTTCGAAGAAAAAAGTCGAAGCGAGAGCAAGAATGGAACATAAAGGTTTGAGGGTCGCGGCAAGATTCGACCAATAAATTATACACTTTTGTTTTCCAGAAAACCAGCAAGCTTATCTGAGTCTACGATCAAGCATAAATATCCGCGTAAGAACTTTATCTCTGATGTTAAATCATCAGATTAATTGTCTGGTATACTTCTTCACTTCCAGATTTAACATTGCTGTGATACGAATAACGAATTACTGATTTCTATCTGCCTTCTCATCCATTATTCGTTTCATCTATTATTCGAAAGGATAGATATATATTATACGGAATATATATTATACATATACATTATACATCGGAGCAGAAGTTTACTCTGCAGACAAAAAGAAATGAAAAAAGGAGAATGAAAATTATTCGTTTACGAGGAAATTGTGCTTGTAAATCTGTGAAGTACAGGCACGTGAATCTTTTACTAGTTACTTAAAAAGTAAGAAACGCAGGGAGTTTCTAATATTTCAACATATCTTGAAAAATGAAAAAAAGTTAGATAGGAAGTTTTAACTAAGAAAGGAAGTATTTCAAACAAGGTTTTAAATAAAAAAAAAAAAAAAAAACGCATTGTTCATTTTCGTCTAATTTTTCTTTGTAAAATAATCGCCTTTACAATTTAACCATCTGAATTAATCCTACACTTAATTCTACTTAATTTTCTCGGCAGCAAAGTCTCAACAAAAATGTTGTTCTACGTTCTCCAGCTGTACCATTTTGTATTCTACACTTGTCCGGTATTATTTTTATTCAAGTTAATATACCGCTTCAAACTCAACTTTTCTAAATAAATATATGAGGTCCAAAACTAAAAAACTCCATTCATTTTTTCACGTAGAACAGTCACCTACCTTCTTTCTGAAATAATCTGTATAATTAAACGAGCCTTAGAACGATCTAAGCGGCGGATTATGAGAACGTTGATGTAATTTTCGTAGTATGCAGCCGGAGAACAACAACCCTGGTAAGAAAACAAAGGAAGAGAGAAAGAAAAAATCGAGATATAATTACGCCATCGTGCAAGTGCATACACGAAGATAATTAAAACCGAAACTCGCGAAGGATGAATTAATTTATTAGTAAGGAGAAAACGAACAATGAAAAAAGACGCGTTCAGTCGAATAATTTTGCACGCGTGCCGCGTTTTGAAACGTGTTGGTACGCTAATAACGCCTTCCAAGTTCCTTAAACTTCCTTTTAATTTAGATAACATCGTTCCCTGCGCCGTTTCTAGAGACACAAGTTCATTGTCGTGCTGAACTGCGATCGATTAATTCGATTTGCTGTTCACGATGAATAGATTTAATCAGCAGGGACATAGATATGTCATTACAAGTTTGCTTTCGAGTAGTAAAATGTCTGTTTATTCGTGTTAAATATTTGACTGTGTAAAAAGTATCAAAATCGCACAGTTATTCTGGGTTAATTATACGCAGTTTAACGTCTAAATCCTAAATTTTTCCGATCAAAGTCAGTTATATCCCGTGGCCAAGTACTTGCCACATCTCGTTTAGATGAAGAAAGTCCATTTAGATAAAATTTATGGGCTTTATTTAATTTATTTATTCTTCGTACAAGTGAAAGTATATTGATTAACAGAATATTCAATATCAAAAAATATTACGACCACAAAAAACGTAGGAGAAATAAATAAAAGCTTGTAAAAATATTTTATTTTGGATTTTATGATGCAGTGAGTACTGCAGTGTAATAGGAAATAAAATAACGACCCTAAATTTTTGTATCAATATATACTCTCTCTTACAAATTAATGACTTACCAATCTCGAATAGAATAATTATAGATACACATTTTAGGAAAGATTTTAGCGAAGATTATGACAGGATTTTAAGAAAATCGTTATGAATTCAATATAATTAGCGAGAGTTATTATAATAGCAAGATTCATCTCACAGTTATAAAGCAAATTTTTCGGGCTGGATTATCGTTCACGGTAACTTATTGCTGGTAATTACTAACAAGTGATAAATTCTGGGTGATTTGCCAACAATGAAAATTGGAATTGAGGACTCAAAGTTGAGCGACATTTTCATTTCAAGAACAACTTACCTGTTCGAGAGGTTCCAGTTCCAATCTGACGGCTTCCAATTCTTCCAACACATGTTTCTCCATGGTAGCATAGTGTTCTCGGACGTGAAACGACTCGTAGAGCTGACCGATTAACGTTCGGACGTCCGATAACTTCTCTATATTCTCCTAGATAACGTTCGAATATGTTCAATTAATTTTCATATACATTTTTTCATTTCGCGTTTGATCTAACAAATTACCGATATCAATACGGATTATCCGTGGTTCAGAATGAACAAAGGTTTAGAAGAAATAGATTTCCCCTCGCGAAATATGTTCAAGTTCTAAGTTTGAGAAATGAAAAATTATGCGATAAGTATGTCTCGAATTACCGAGTAGAACTTTTACATTTTTCTCAGTTTTTTAGCTCACGAATTTTTAAATTTTTTAAAGAATCGTAAATCGTTTAACAACATTGAGTTTTAAAGACAAACTTACCATGGTGTGCTTGTGATGCAACGGCGGTTGTACCAAGTACTCCGTGTCGTTTATTATCAGTCGAAAGTCGTTCTCCATTAACGTCTCGATCGTATTGTTGGAACTTATCCTGACACCGTCTGGAAACATCGTAAAGAATTTTTCCGTAGCGTAAAGGTTCGTGGTCTTGCATCTTTAAGAAATTATTCAAGGACTTACCGATGGTTGTCACGATTGCACGATCGATACCACGATCTTCCTTCTTTAGCATGCGGATAAAGTCTCCTACCGTGTGAGTGATTGGTTTCAGGGTGAACACACATTGTTCCTTCCTCGAGGGTAGTGGGACTGTGATTTTCGGCAAACCTCGATGATATGCTACGATCACGTCTGCAACTAAAACAATTTCAATTTTTGTTAGTTTGAGTGCACCCGATTTCCATGAATTTACTGTCGAAAAGATCTGACATCTTCCGAGAGAATGGAATTTTCAAATTCACTAAAAGATGACGGGAAATTATAGAAAAGAAATAAGTATACTTATAGTATAAAATAATAGTATAGATAATTTATTAGAGATTCTTCATTTTTTATTGAATAAGAAGAACCTTGTTTAACGATAAGAAAGCCGTATTCGATATTTTATTCCCACTGATTGACATTTGATAAATTACTTTCGGAAACTGTTCATAATTTAACGCAATTTTTATAACCAAACAACCCATTCATTAACATATTCATATTAAATTAAATTAAACTATAACACAACATAGTATATTTTCTACGTTAACAATTGGATTACTATAGAGATATACTACTATAGATAAGCAAAATTACACAGTGATATCTAAAGCGTAGCTCGTATAAGAAAGAATTGACAATATTGTAACAGTAGGTCAAGAAGTACATATGCACATTCTTTCATATAAATTCACAATTCGACCAATAAACATAATATTACATTATGCATTCTCAACTTGTGCAAATTATATTATATAAATTTTCAAAGCTTCGCAGATACAGTCTAAAAGTCGAATCAGAAATTTTTCTTCATATCGTAAATTTTCCTGTCGAACTACTTCTCGTTATCGAAACTATCAAGTTAGAGAAAGAGAGAGAGAGAGAGAGAGAGAGAGAGAGAGAGAGAGACTAATTGAATGCAGTTTCTCTTTTTTAACACCGTCTACCAAGCGTTTCTTACAGCATTCTAGCTCCAAGTGTAAATTCCTTTCTTTCGAGAAGAAGACGAATCTAGGAGAGCCGCGATTGAAATGGGATTTAACTCCGTGAGCTTTTTGTATCGTGTACGTCAGTTGAAACAGCAATTGTCGCGACAGAAATAACTATTCTCTAGAGCTTCTTCGACTTTCTTTTCGCGTAGCTTCTTCGTATTCTTGTACTGTCAGACTTACTTCGTAAAATATTAATGACCATAGATTCGTTTGCTTTATGTTTCTTCGCGCAATGGATCGGGAAAATGGGAGCAGAAACTTCGAATTTTAAGGATATGATAGATATTCGGTGAGAGTTTCAATTTTTCTTGTCTCGCAGCTACAAATTTTGAAAATAAAATTGTTATCGATGAGAAATATTGCAATATGGTTGCCTTTTCGATAATATATTATTCGGATAAAATCGAGTCATTTTTCTTCATAATACAACTGATGGTTCAATATTGAAGATAAATAGCATTCTATATTTTATCAAATTATCTACAAGTACGTTTTTATCAGAAAATTTATCGAATAAATCAAATCGGCGCTAGTAATTTTTAATTTGTTAAACAGGGAAAACGAGTTGACTCGTCTCACTCAGATCTGTAACCTGTGTTAAACATAATAATCTCATTATTTGAATTCCTCGTGTTTTAACGTATCGATATGAAAATTAATTCTATAATGTTTATATTAAGTAAAATCACCATCGACATAGCTGAAATTAATCTCTCTTCATTAACTTTGACTTTCAAGAGTATAGATATGTTTGACCAATGAATGACCCAATTGAAAGATTAAATAAGACTTGAAAAAGAATAGAGGGATGAAAAGAAAATAAAAAAAGGCAGATCATAATAAGGGAAGATTAAATAGAAAACTGAAAGGAACCCTAACTATACATGTTTAAAGTGATGTCAATTCCAGCAAAGGATGTCCTATTTCAACCTAATTAAGCCGAATACGATACTTCTACGAGTAACAAAAGCACCTGCTAGCCAAGTGTAAATTGTTTGCCTTTCAACCAGATCAAGGGATTTGCCTTAATACTGAATTTTCTGTGTTAATAGATTCCATTCAAGCTCTGTATTCTCAGCTGTGTAATCCCATTTAACATCGTCGTTATCTCGGTGATATTTTTCACAGGAGAAAGAAAAGGATCGTTCAGCGAACGAAACTCGCTGTTTCCGTGAATTCATTCGCGTGATGGTCGTATGATCGAGAGCTGGATCGCGTTAACCTGGTTAGCAACCGTTGATATGAGGAAAGGTATTAGAGTGTGGAGATCGGAATGGGACGACGAGTACGTGGATCTTTCTGTTGTAAGCAGAACGGAACCGAGCGCCGCGATCCGGCTATACGATCTTTGAAAAATGCATCCACGAAGCTGGAACACTTCGGCTCGACGGCTGCCAGTAAGAGAACTTGTTATTGGCCAAGAGTACGCTTGTAGATGTCGGAAAATGTAGGATTTTATTCTTATCGGTCTGCAATTCCAAATTCAGGGAACGATACCTATTCTCAAACTTATATCAGTTATTACACTAAAATTATCGTTGGAAGTTCGATTCTTATGAAATTTGATGTAATTAAATTTTATACCATTTTTCGTGACAGTCGTAACCGGATTTAGAAGAATATTATGAGACGTGAAATTTGATTTTTACAAATAGGTAAGCAATGTTCGTGACTGGCAAATTTTATCGAATTGTTTTGCTATGTGGAAAGCTGGAAAGGAATGCCCGGGCTTGTGTAAACGGTAGCTTTTGAAAAGCGTATGATAGCATGAAACGAACGCCGGAAGGAATTATGCTCGCTGGAATCGAGCAACAACCGGTTTCTCTGGTGATGCTTGTGTAATAACAAGGCTCGCTCGATTTCAACAAATTAAATTTTTGTGAATTACTTCATCGACGCGTTAAATCATTCCTTGAAAAGTAGTTGGCAAATGGTTGTGCTTATAAAATCAATATAAACGTATACACCAATACAATATTTTCAATACTTTCTGTACAATACTAATCTTTTATCTCTTTCAACTTGTCTACATTCTTCTATGAGATTGTTCACAGACGAAGAGATTTACAGTTCTTCGACAATTCTTCTCCTGAGGTTTTATACAGAATTCATTAACCCTTTCTTCATTACGTATCCGAGTCTCCCTATCATCGATTGATTCCTTCTGTTCTGCTTTTCTCTCTTAGTTCTTCGTATTTTCCGTCGTGTTTTTCTCCGACCATTCTGTCATATTGTCACTCGTGCTGCTCTGTCCTGTCAAACAATATTAGGGTTACTGTTATGTTATCCTGAGGTCCATTAGGTTTATGCTCTTCTCCTTACAGTATCGTTTTCTCTCTTCTTCCCATTTCGAGTCCATCTTTCTACAGTACTCGAACATTAATTTCTATAAACTACTGTTTATATACCTTGTCCTCGATTTTTCTTCATACTTTACTGCTCTGCTGCCCGCTTCTATTCTTAATTCGTCCACTTTTGTTTCTTCCATCGGTATATACGAGGGTGTGCTAAAATCTTATTGCTAGAACCCACTTTATGTATCTTGTTCGTCATTTGTTCTACTTTTCTTAGTCCCTTTATCCCTATATTTCCGCTGTGTACGGCATTACACCTTTTACCAAACTACCAAAAATTATTGGTCTCCTTTCCAGGTTATATTTGAATCTTCTCTCATCCATTTCTTAAGTTTGTTTTATGGCCATCATGGTTTTTCTAGCTGTCTCACCCAAACGCTTCTCCGATCCTCCATCGTTTTTGAACAGTGCACCCTAAATACTTTATCGTTTATTTCCTCTACCATTTCATTGTTTCACTTCCATGCTCTTCCTTTTTTTTTTTTGGTTTTTCCCTTTCTTGGATATTTAATACCTTCAACTTCTCCGCGCTTTATATTAATTCTTTGGCTTCTGGGTAACTCTTCATTTTCCCTGTTATATTATAACTCCTGCGTATTCTTCATCGACGGTACTGTGTCGTCTGCGTAGGCCATTTACATTACACTGTTGAGAGTATGGCCCTAAAAGGGGCGTAGTTCAATCTTCTATTTATTTGAATCACATCTATTGAATCACTTCCAAAGTTACACGCAGAGTTCCAGAATTCTGTAAAAATATACTATACATTAATAATTATGACATATTAATTGTAAATATTCAGTACTAGTATTTCATTCTGAATTTAATACTCGTTTTTAATATACGTACTTGTACGAGAATCACAGAACACGAAACCCGAGTAGTGTATCAATTTCCGGTTCCGAGAGGGAAACTATGTAATTCTTCCGCGACTACGATTCGATAACATCATTAAAAAGTGTTCGATCGGAAGAAAAGGAAGCAGTTCGAGTAAAATTCGGTATGTTCGTGATTAATTCTTCTCGACGATGAGCAAAGGCGCAACGTCCGACAATTAGTCCGCCCCCACGAGAGTGGCCAACTCTAGCTTCTTCGACGATTCGTAGCTCGTCGCTGGAAGTGGCAAAGATGCTACCACCACCTTTTGGTGTCGTCCTCCCTTCTTCCTGACTCTATGAAAAGTTCGTGGTGGCGAAGTTTCCCGTGCTGACCAGTCTATCTCTGGATTCTGTTCAACTAATAAGTGAATCGTGCGCGCAGATATTATCCTACGTGCTTCCTTGGTGCGCAGAAAAAAAGAAAAAAAAAAAAGAAAAAAGGAAAAAAGGAAGAAAAGAAAACAGAGAGGGTTCGTTTTCCTTGTCGCGTGCTTTTCATTGTGCTTCAGTGAACGTCTTCGCGTGGCGTGGCCTCTTCAAGGATGCACGACGATTGATCGTCGGGGATTTTCCCAAGGGTAGGCGAATAATGTATTATCCTGGTGTATGCACTTCGATGTTTGTGCGACAAGTGCATGGTAAATTTGGTTTTTGGTTAAATCCCTCTGGATTTCCTCGTACTCTTGCCGAAGTGTGAGATTTACGATAAGCCAGTGTGTGTGGCGTTCCAAAACGTGGATTTTTTAGTGGAATATTATTCTGCCTCGGTTGTGCTTTTATGTCGGTTGATTTGTTGATGTTGTAGGTGAAATTTACACGTAAAGCGATCGTGTTGAATGCGTAACGTTATTCAAAAACGTATATTAATGTCCAAATCTAATGACTAAATCCCATCAATCAATATTGTTTTCGATGAATCCTTGAACGAATTTCCGGATAAATGCTTCTGGGCGCTGGAACTACCCATCCATCTAAATTTTAGAATTTAAAAAGAAAAAAAGGATGTACACCATGTATCATCTGGGTGGAATTGAAAATCATGGAATATAGTGCGTTATATGAGAAATACTGTAATGTACAAGTTATCCTATTAAATATTATTCCGTATGAAAGAAATACAAATAATTATAAAAATTATGATACTAATAACATTTCAAGCATTCTAAATAAAAACTGTTTTAACTTTAAAATTTAATTCGGGGGTCAAAACTGTAAGTCTGACCCTTTCTAGACAAAATTAACGTAGGAACAATTCTCGGTTCTACCAAACATATCGTATGTTCGATATTTTATACATGATTGATCAATTTCACTAGCGGGAAATCGTAATCCCCTAAACGCCATCTGTACGCAGACACGGTAACTAGTTATGGTAGAGTTAACCATTCTATATATTACACATGTTAAACATAACTGCAACCAAGAACCCCATTTATTATTTGTAAAATTTTTTTAATGACAAGAAATATTTTTAATTTTCTTTGCATCCACCTCGCTTACAGTCAATTTCTTTTTTCCATTCGCAAAGAAACACGGCACGCATGATATATCCTTCGCATAATAGCGTTTTACCGGAAGAAAATTCCTCATGTAAATTAACCGTGAAATACAGGAATTAAAAAGAAAGAAACTAAGAATAGTAAAATGCATAATAAGTAGGAAAACATGAAACGCGGTCCCGTTATCAGGGTTGTAAATAAAATTCGTATAATTTCCGATCGAGGCGTGAAAATGAATTGAACAGCCGCGCTGTTTCGCTTGTTATTCATTTATGCAGGGAACTTATAATTAGTGTGTTTCACGCTCTAAGTGGACGTTATCTTAAAACTTATTGCGAATAATTGATCGATCGACAATGATCTATTATTATGTTTATATTCTACGAACGTATTTTACATGGATGTAGTTTATTACGTTAATATGTATAACGATATTGGCGTGAAAATGATGATTCGTTAATGATGAATTTATCACAGGCCTCGTCGTTCAAGGGTCGACCATGGGTGGAGTGCAAAGCGGAACCCATACCCTTGGAGAGGCATTATGGGTACAGGAGAGGCAACGTCAAAAATGCCATCGGTGAGTGATTTGTCTTCGCAAGAAAATTTTCCAGAAAGCCATAGAGTAGGAACTCAACATTAAATAACGGTGGAAATGCCTCATTAAAATATTTAGAAAATATATAGCGTAGAAAAGGCGCCAATAATTCATAATTCATTTAACTAAGACGATCATTTGCTAAAGTGAGCGAAGCTATTTATATCTTCCTTCTTAATTAAATAACATGCAGCAAGACGACAATAAGGGGATGACAAGGAGAAAAGAGAAAAGATACGATAAAGAAAGAGGGAGGGAAATTAAGTACAATGGAAATTAGCTTCGCTCTAAGTTAATTGCTTTATACGGTATTAGAGGGGCAACTACGCTGGCCCAGATTTTTAATGAACTCGAAAAATCGCCTGGAACTTCTCTACGGCGCATAAATATCAGAGCAGAAACTATACAGTATATAGTGATGGCTGACGATGATATTAATCTATTCCCTGGTTATCTTTCATTATTCGTCGGGATCGTTGTATCGTTCGTTGCTTAAGCACGAGGAATGCCACAATGAATTATACGGAGGTATACGCCGCAGTTTCCGAGTTGGAACCCTTTTAGGAAACTCTTCGCTGACGAGAAAAACCGTACACCGTTTTAGTTTGAAACCGTTCGAATGAGATACTATCTTATGATTAGTGGACGATTAATTGTTAATTAGTGGAATTTCGACACGGTCAGACTGCGCTTATTAGCGCGGTCGTGGTCTAATTACGACATTCTCTTTGAGACCTTGCGCGCATTCGCGTCTCGGTTTTTGAACGTTCCCGCTTTCATCGTGTTTTACTCTCAT
Organism: Bombus difficillimus; assembly: GCA_014737525.1. NCBI lineage: Eukaryota > Metazoa > Arthropoda > Insecta > Hymenoptera > Apidae > Bombus > Bombus difficillimus. The sequence continues at coordinate 1,097,745 of JACXIT010000178.1, read as the reverse complement.
AAATATTAGGATATATCAGGACCCTCTTGCACAACAACTTATCGACCAATAACATCGATCGATTGAAACGAAACAAATCGCAGATTATAAACTTCTTCGTTACAAATTTTTATTTAGGTTAAACAGGATAACCGGATGGCTTATAATTTGTAAAATTTACTTGTAAAATTTCATTTTTTATATTACTTATTATTAGGAAACTTATTACTGTTATGTAAGAAGAAGAAAATTTCATTAATAATATTAATTAAATTGTGCAAGAGTACAAATTTAGTAAATAAAGTAAAATTTGTTAAAACTATGCCTGTTTCGAGATATGAAAAAAGATTTCTTGTTTCAGGAAAAGTTTCAACAAAGGATCATTCGGTACTACGATCTGAGTTCATGTATATCCTTTTCTTTGATAACGTGATGTACAAAATAGAAAATACAGAATGTAATTTTGGAGAGAGAAAAGATTGTATTCTTTAGAAAGTAACGTGGTAGAATTTCATAATGATCGATACTTTATTTGATTACTTCTATGCAACTATTTTCCAGAGCATGCGCATTCACTACGAAATTGCGCGTCGTTACCGCGCTCGTCGCCGCGCGAAATTTGAAAATCGTCCAGAGAGAGAAGTTTTAGTAGAAAAGATGATATAATTTCACATATAAAGTTTGATTATCTTCTCATTTCTAATTATCACAATTTTAATTTCGTATATCTAACAATTTTCTTTTCATTCCATCCACACCTACATTATCCGAATTAGTTTGCGCTAATGAAACGTAGATTATCTTGCAAGATAATTTACAGTGTATGAAATGAATTTTTGATTAAATGATTCTTAAATTCATTATTATTTATAAACTAGTTCATACGATTCTCGAGAAATTATATCTTCATTTTATGTTAAGTATACGTGACTAACGAAATTTGCATGGAAATTTTCAATATTGTTCCTTTGAGTGGATTTATCTTATTTAATAAATTGCACGCTTGTCATAGTTCCGCTAATTAAGCGCTTCTAGAAACTCGAGAAATTCTATCTTCTTGTTCGCGATTCTACTAACGAGTCTGCCAACTGTTTGCTGGAATTTCGCCTTTATTTCCAATTTAGTATTGTACGTTTCATTGAATTAAGATCTTATGTAAATAGGAAATGCAGTAAATTCGTCAATATATACGTATAATCGATTCGAGACGAATCTGCGTTGAAGAGCAGCTATTTTGTAGAAATTTTGAACCGTGGCATTGATTAATAAAGCCGGGTGCAATGAAAAGCAAATCGTTCCGGACAGTAGTTTCCAGTATAATTACTACAGGAACTTCCCTCGGTTTCATATACACATTTTGTATCAGGAAAACATTTTCAACAGGCAGACGAAAGCGTTCTCGTTAAAGCAATTGAAAACGAATAACATCGAAACGCTCTTTCCGAGCATTGAGAAATCATATTAATCAACTTTTTTTGAACCCTATAACGAAAGCAAAGTTAATTCATCGTTCAGAAATATTTCTGGTTTTATAAAAGGTAATTGGTTCAGTTACATTTGTTACGAGAGAAATAAATTACCATATTCCTCATTATATCGTTAGGAGGAGAAATAAAAATGAGCAAAATATTCAGCAAATCCAAGGAGTTCCTTCTTATAACTATATAACAAATAATGGAAAATGATTAAAATATTACATATTAAATATTATACGCTTAATTGTTTAAACTTTTCTAACATAAAAATAGATGCTTGTTGAGCTCGTCATATACGTAAAATAACTTTAATCCACGTTAATGTCAGAATCATCGAAGTTTGCTCTCTCTCATTAAAAAGAAGAAATTCTAGTATAAATAATCGTCGGGAAATAATCTATAATTTGCTATAATTTTGAAGTTAGACACAGAAAAACGCTTGTCTTCCATCGAAAGCAATTAGCTCGCCAATAATTAGCATCACATTCGCGATAAAATTTTCCAGCGAAACAAATAATCTTTGCATTTAATGTGACGCAATTAGTCTTTTAATCGTTAATACCTATCGCATTCTCTTATAAATTCAATTATCATCTGCCAGAAACAATCTGCAAACACAAAGAGGTTTTGAATCACGTTTCACGCGATATAGGTATGCATGTTGATTTTTTCCTTTTTCGTCCTCGACTATCGCGAAACGATAACGACAGAAAAATCGGAGATCGAGCGAAATTCAACAAACGCGCGTCGAATGGTTAATTAGCCGGGTCGGTTCGCGACACGATGGTCGATGCAATCGAAAGAGCGATCGACAGAACGAGGGAAGAGAGGCCGGCACAGCGGAACATACCGGACATCCGCTTTGACGCGCGTCTCTGTCCGTTTCACCTGATGTGCACGCACTTGCGTGCAGGACAAAGGGCCTGCGACAAGCGTACATCGAAATTCGCTCGGGTACCTCGCCTGGAAACATTCATTTCTGTTCTGAAAACGCGATCGAAACCGACGCTGAACGACGTTGTCCCGTGGACGTGAACGATGCCGGTGCACCATGTTCGCGGTGAAGATCGTTTACTGTCAGGTGACGATGGAATTCGTGGAGAACGCTGGAAACGCCAGGTACTATCTATATTTGAGTAATTTAGTGAAAAAAAATGGTGTGAGTGTTTTTTGTTTTTAAAAAATACCGTATTTTTGTAGGGAACTTTGTTAAAATCTTTCAAGAAGGTATAGCAATGTGTTCTAACGTGTGAAATGTTTGAAATGTGAAATTTCCTATCAAGATTCAACTTTATTCACAAGCTTAGTTACTATTCTAAGGATTAGAGATTTTATCGCGTGTATCGTCTCTCTAAGCCATTTACACGTTTGATTCCTTTTACGAAGGTTAATTCTGTCGCTTGAGAAGATGAAGATATACGCTTGTGCTTTCCTATTATTAGAAATTGGAATGTACAATGTTAGTTCGAACAATTTCATTTGTATGTATCAAAGGATAACTTTCATAGTAATTTCATTCTTGTTAATTTGCATTAAATATGACGATTGTGTAGTTGAAGGTAACGGTTGACGTTAGTATATAATTGATAAATCGCATTTCTTTGTGTGATTGTAAGAAGAAAACTTACATTCGTGCGACATTTAACTTTCGTGCGTCATACGTTTGAAATGTGGTAAAGATTGTAACAGCGAACGTTCTCCTGCTAGAATAACCAACTTTTGTGCCATTTATTTATTTATAACATTTATCGTGAACGTAGACGTATGAACGTCTTCTACAAAATGAATTCATTTTCTCTCAGTCTTTTACGTGTATTGGGTTACAAAATAATTTTTTAATCTAATTATTTTAAAATATCTAATTATATCGTAGATAGACAGCGATATTACTAATTTTGTTTCTGTTGGCGATGTGCATGGGAGTTGGAAGATAGTTTTGTTAGAAATCGCGTTAACGAGCGTGAATCGTGAAAACGATTAGCTGGAAGTAAGATATAAGTGGTATGTCGATCGAGAGATATCATCAGGTGAAAATGGGAAATGTGTGTGAATTTAGGGAAAAACATCGACGGAAGCGAGGATTTTTATATTAGTGGAACAATTATTTCCAGCAGGAAAGAAAACACATTTTTCTAAGCAAAAGATGAAACTCAATTTGATTATATATTTTACGAGATATTTTGAGAAGTTTCTTTCGTTTGATAGGCAATAGTATATTACATTACTATTTTAATGGCGCGACATTATTATTCATAAAGAGAACAGAATTTATTTTACAATTGAATGCTTTTGTAATTAGAAACTCTATTACAAACGACTTTGCAAATTACAATCATTAAGTTAAATTTTCCATAAATTTTTCTTAATCTATATTTACTCTTGTAGATTTTCTCCGTTTAAACATTTCGTTGAGGTAGAGAGAACAAAGAAAATTTTTCTCCGATAAAAAATTCCGTGATATCCAATGAAAAGCAACGAGAAAGTATACGACCGTTTTAACCAAAAGCTTGGCTTCTCTTCGAACTGTCATCGGCTCGTATGAAATTCTTTTGTGAGAACAGGAACATGGCCCTCATTGTGCAACATCCGCTGCCGCTGTCGCTATGGTGGCTCTGCTTCCTGACCTTTCCGAAGTTAGGAGGAATCACGCGACGACGAGCAACTAATGCTACTTTCCATTTTATTTAACAAAAACTACGACATTCTCCACTTGATATCTCTTTATGTACAATGACATTACTTCTTTTCTATATTTGTATTTGCAAAGATCACGATCTTAGATACGAATCACCATTACGTGCTATAAGCGACCCGTCATAATGATTAATCCTTTAAAAATCAATGAATATATGTAGAATTCACATATAAAGTACAAAAAATTATCTCTTCATGTGTCTTTCAAAAGAATAAAATTTAATTGGGGTAAAATATCGAATATTGTTAGGATGCAAAGAATTAAGAATATTAAAAATTTGTCTAACAGGGAACTCTTCTTTCCATTTGATGTACTTGGTTAATATATAGTTTCCTTACTTATTGAAAAATCAGTACGAATTTTCTGGATAGCCTGCTAGTCACGAAACCCTAAGATTTTAGCTAAAATCGATCTCGTGACAGTCGATAGCTTCGACGTCCATCAAATTGATTTACGATCAATTTGTGGTCAACCTCGCTGAAGATTTCCTCTTACATAATAATGGAATCGTTACACGCACGTACGTATTCTTCTTTCTTGTTCTTTTTTTTTTTTTAAGTTTAGCGAGCACGAAAAGTTACGTAAAGGAGGCAGCGAGCCTCGAAGCGTGGAAATATTAAAATTGATGTCCACATTAGGTAAGAGCAGTTCCTCCATCGGATACGATCCCTTGATTACGTCGAACAGGCTATTCTCGTTTCTTTCCACGCATTGTAGTTTTACGTGTCTTTTCTCCCTAACTTTTACCCCTTCACCATCGTTAAAGCTCGATATGCATACGCAGTAGAAGAAACAGTTTTATCGTTCCCCTTTCACGTGACTGCTCAGATGAGCCGGTGCTTTAACCGTGTCTGCTCGTTCTCGAATATATTTGCATAATCTTCTATCTTGCTTGCACCGCTATTTCTCAATGTACGTAAGACGCAAGATTTAACTGCTACGGAAAATCTCTAAAAAGAGAGGATCTGCAGAAGATCTGTAGAGAATTTCTAATGGATAATTTTTAATTTGACTTTAATAGTGCAAGATATAAACATGCTTCATTAGTAGGAGATTATATTAAAAGAGAAAAAGAAATGATATAGGCGATACGTAGGAGAACTCGGAATATCTAATGGAAAATTGTATAGAAAAATGAAAATATAATTCGAAAACTAAGAATAAAGTTTCTTCGTTCCAGAGATCGTCTCTTGTTTTCGAGAAACTGCTGTTTGAAAATTTTAATATAGGAAAGATGTTAAAAGGAATAATGTATGATAACACAGTAGGATAACAACGAGTTCGATTCCTTGGTCAAAATAAAGATAACAAAATTACATGTATGTAGCATAAATAATTTTACGTAACCGAGCGTGACAGACCAGAATCACGGAAAGTTCGTGTCTCGCGATAAACGATCGCAGCCTCGAGGAAATTTTCCAGATCGCGGTTCGCGAACCGCAGCTTCCATTTGGGTCTCTTCCGGTGCTCGATCCTTCTATCGAAAGTGACTGTAAAGATTGGTTCCGATACGTCAACGATCCTGGTTCGAATTACAGGTACTGCTCGAGTTACTTATCACTTTCACGAATTTAATTTCTCTCGTTTTCCATGGTAATGAAGTTTAAATTATCGATGACTTATACGCCACGGAAAAAATCGCCTCGACTAGAGAATTTTATGTCGTTCTGTCAAAGCATAGCTTATTTCTCTATTTATAGAATTTTTAATTTATATTATGTAATTTTTACTTTCGTGATAATTTGGGAAATATTTGTCACGAGATATCGCGCGTATCAGTATTTAATTTTTCATCGAAGTTTCATAAATTCTCAACGATGAACTTCTGAGAATTTGAATGATTCTTCGTAAAATATATGGATAATAGCTCGTTTTCCTCCTTGTAATATATAATTCTTCTCCTTTTTTATTTCCTTCGTACAATCTTTGGCTTCATATTTTAGTAGCTTTGGTATTAAATAGCGAATAATAAATATGATTCGTAATATCAGTTTTTTCTATTTTGGAAATTTCTATAGAGTTCATTGTAGACAAAGTATTCAGTATGCGAGTTATGTATTAACAATGTGAATCATTCCACCTCGATTCCAGATGATTCAAGCGTTTCCTGGCGAACAAATTGAGGGAGTCGCTACTCCGGTTCACACGGGATTACGCTATTGTTTCGTACGGGGACGAAATGGTATCCTTGGTAACTATGTGATTCATCGTGAAGGGTGGAAAAGAGGGGATGAAATTAAATAGCAATTTTTTTACTTGTTTCTCCAGTCGGGGATCAGCCACGAATCACGAACAACGTCAAGTATTTTCCCTGGAAATATTTTTCAGAATTTTTTCATACATCCTTCAATAAGGTACTTTTTTTGTAAATATCTTTCTTTTTTCAATCTCTAAATTTTCATAGTATATACGTTTTTCATCGGAGCGACGGAAATTACTGTCCTCGTATTTCCTCGAATTTCTTCTCCATAATATATTTACCATCGATTATCGTTTTTTCGATCAGGAAGCACACGAAAACGCAGGTAACGCATTAAGTCGTCAGAGAAAGCGTGCAACACACACATCGTTTAACGTGGTGGATGAATGCTGTGTCGTTAAGGTGCATGTATAGTGCTTTTTGTCATGAACATTGGTACACGTTCATCCTTTTATCAGGAACGTTTCTCTAAACAGACCGCAATTTCACGTTCGTTAATCCCGCTTTTCAAAATGTGTTCCGCCGTAATGGAGATTCTCTGGTATTTTCCTTCCATTCGCTTAAAACAAGAGAACTTCAAGTACGATGATTGGCATAGATGTAACATTCTTTGTGTGAAATTTATCGTGTTTTAATCCTACTGTTCCTTTCACGAAAAAATGAAACAGAACAGTGGAATTCGTTTTTAATTTTTTCACGTTTGATGTTCTACAAGTATTCGATGCGAAATTTTGCGTATGTACTCCCTTAAAGTATCTACAATAAATGAAAAAAGGTTCATATTGTAATAAACGATAAATTAGCTTTAAACTTCAGGGAATTCTATCTTCTTTACCAACATGTCAAAAAAAAAAAGGTTTATTTCTATCGTCAATAATAATTGATAAAAGAATTCCCTTCAGCTTATGGAAGTCTTGTTGATTACATCTTGAAAAGGTTGACTACACTTACGTTAATAAAAGATATAGCTTATAGCTGATATAAAAGAGAGGAAATAGACACCGTTAGACAGATAAAAATAGACCGATAAAATATTCAATGGAAATCTATAAGAATCGGATGATCATCAATGCTCGCGTTTACTTTTCCGCTGGTAGTTCGCGTAATAGCATAAAAATGTTCAGGAGGAAAAACGAGCGACACGTGAAACGCGAGCTAAGAGGAAAGGGGTAAAATAAAAGCTGGTCGATCGTTAGGAAAGTATCGTGTCGTGCATATCCAGGTGACTCGGGTGTAAGTGGTACCTAGGCCAAGCACCATGGTCACTTTCTTCGTGGTCTCACGTGACATTGCGTTCTCAACTCGTTGAACACGAAACGAAAAACGAGATACCTCGTGGAATGTGTTCTTCGCCATCAAACGTACAAAGAACTTTGTTCAGTCTTGTTAGATCTCTTTACGATTTATTTAAAAATCAAATAAAAAATTTAATTAAAAATTCGTGAAAATGTTCGTTCAAACATATAACTCCTTATAAAATTGGTAAATAAATCTCTTATAATCGTAAATATTCCAAAAGGACTTTTGAATATGATATTGATTATCAATATTTGATGATTGTGTGGCAAATCGTAATTATTTAATATTTTATCGCTACAATGACGAATAAATACAATTTTGGGCTGTAGTCTATATATTTCGTGGAAAACTTATTCACGAAATTTGTTTAAAAATTATTGTTGTCTATTAGGACTACAGCTATATTATTACGATTTATTTTATGAGAATGGTGCGAATATCTTTTCAAATAACAAGAGTGATAATAATTCTTATGACTGCGTAAAAAATTATTATTCTTACCGGAAGATAAATATTGATTTTCGTCAAAATTTTATTGAAATATGATGCAATATACGCACAGTTGTACCGCGCCTGTTTATGAATTTATGGTATGTGTAAATATGCAAAAATGAACGAAAGGACGCATACAAATACAAGAATATATAGAGATATCAAAATTAAGATACATATGTAAATAATAATTATTTTTATTCAAGCTCCTTCATCACTATCTGTAAAAACACGAATTTGCGCAAATACAAATTCAAGAAGTATTTATCTGCGCTTAATTTTCATATCTTCGAGAAGACATTAAAGTTTTCATTAAAGTTTCTCGATAATTAATTACTCGTGGTTTACTCTACTGGCAATTAACACTATCGAGAGTAATTACGCTACTCAGCTATCCTTCCTTGAAATAGCTCGTTCGAGGGTTACATAATATCGATTTCATCGACCAACGACTAATTTATCTTCTTTTTTTTCCCTGGAACCGAAGAAACGGATAAAGCCGCATGAATATTTAAAACGCTCTACTAGCGTGTCTTTTCAACGCGTTGCAAACCTTTTGCACACCGACATTACAATACAAGACAGGTTCGATTGAAATATTGAAATCGGACGGCTGACGTCTGCGACAGACGTTGGACACTGTGTCACGGTCGAATAGACCCGATAAAACAGTCGCTGGATTTTTAATTCGTCTCAGGCGGGCTCGTGGAAAAATTAACTCCTGCACTTGCCGGATATAAAGCGGGTTGGTTCTGCTCGGTGTCATTTCACCTTGACACGGTGACGTTTCCTTAAATCTTCCGGGGATTACACGGAAAACGGAAAAGAGATCCAAATGGTGTTCTATGGGAATACCGTGTATCGTGAGACTTTATAACGATGAAACCATGCGTCTTCTATGTTCTATTTTCGTGAGTTACCGGAATTTTGGCCACCGGCACGACATTTCTAGGGACGTAGTGAAGCAAACGCTTGTAATTTCGTTGGCGAGAGAGAAATGCTAACTAATTGTTATGCTATAGTTTAGAAAGTATTTTTCGTTCTTTGTCATTTGAGAATTAAGGTATTTTCTTATGATGAATTCGAATAAGTAATGAATTTGTTTCTATCTTGCAAGATTTAGTATTTGAAAAGTAATGCAAGTCGAATGAAAATGAAAGTGAAAAACTATTTGGAATTGTACAAGAAAATTATTTGTATTAGACGTACAATGCTGGTAAACGGAATAGATTGTAGGAAATAATGACCGAATATTTTTTTTGTAATATTTTACATTCGTAGTCCTTGAAATCATCATATTGGTAGTTTCGACGTTTCTCTATCAGGGGACTGAATTATTTTGAGTTGAGGCATTCTGATTACGGATTAAAATTCAGCATGGAACAATGCACAAGGACCAGTACCGTGTAACAGGCAAGGATATATATATATAATTAGAAAAGGTTGCATATTTATGAGAAAAAGTGGAAAGATACGGTACACATACGAGATTACATTTGTTTGTTTTCTGTCTGTTTTAATGGAAATTGCGGATTCATATGATGTTCATGTAAATAGAATTGAGCTCAAAGCACGTCTATTTGTGTAATGTGATGCATTCTGAAGAGAATATAGCTACACGTGTCACGCGCATGATTTACTTACGTCTGTTTGTAATTGACACTGCAATTTAACGTTATTAGCATACATCACGTTCAGAAAATATTGTGAAGCTTCTAATTTTTCTCCTCAACGAGAATATTATTCGTCGATGTTTTATCCGAGTTGAACTTTGCCAGTTCCAGGAATTCTACATTATGCTCTTAGTCCTCTTTTTTCATTGATTGCACACCTTTTTGCTGTTTTTAACGATTCTCGCGTTAAAGATAAAGTCACGAAGTGGGATAAAGTGCGAGTTAAAAATCGCTCGAGAAGTCAGATAATCGTTAGAGACCAGACTTATATTCGCAATACGCTTCTATCTGTGAGATTTTATAGATATTGCAGTTTCATCGAACTAACGACGCACGTAGCATAATGATCTAACTATTTTATGTTCGATATTTATAATCTTTGATTTCCGTTGTAATAGTCGTTCGAATATTACGTACAATAATATTGCATCGAAAGTTGAAGATTTTTCTCAAAATTCTTTAAAAGAGAGGCGATCCGCTCATCTTAGGAAATTTTACTAATTGTGGAATTTAAATGATAAACGATACATACTTTTGGTATAATTACGTGTTTCATAGAACCTTACAAATTGAAAAAAAACCTACCATAGATTTTAAATTTATTGTATAAAAAAAAAAAAAAATATTACCGATGGTTGCAGAATTAATTTCAAATTAATAACACATCATAAGTGAGATTAACAAAATGATTTAAAATTATCAGTAGTGTATATTCTCTGCTTATATAATTCGAAAATCTTCATCAATGTCAGTTATATCATTTACAATCCCACCTCAGCAATTCGCCTTTTGGTTTTATTTGTTTGAACGCGTTAGGTTGGGCTTTATCAAATTCTGGTAAAATATGGTACAGGGTCATTGCCACTTGACCCTCGGATTTTACGACTACGATCGTATCTAGCAGGAAACCTTCGAGTCTTATTGCGGTCTTTGACATTGGGCATTGTTGTAGACGCCCCTGACACGTCATCCTCGATGCTCGGAATAATAACGTTCATCCATTGTCCTGCGGGGGCGTTTGTTTTCTTTTTCGATAATTACGGAAGGGTCTATTATATGTTAAACGCTCTGACACGAAATAAAAGTCATTTAACAAGAGAGAAAGAGTAATTCTTAGAAATAGTGGAGCTATTTACATCAGCAATTAGATACGTTGATAGCATAATGCTGCAATTTTCCAGATTTCCAGCTTAAAATCTTAGAATATTCGAAGAATTCGAAGGATGTTTTCATCATCATATATTTGTATATATATATGTATATAATTATGTAATCTTTCTTTTATTTTATGGCATCGCTTGTTAGTAGAATTGCTAGTATTTCTTCTTTAATAGCTTTATACTGTTCGTTGTAGTTAAACAGCTTATTTTTTAGCACCATGATGTTCTTATATCATCGCATTATTTTTGTCACCTTTACACTGTTTTTTTTTTATTGTTGCAATTTAACTTTTACATCTTCCATACAGTTTTTACTTGTTATTATTAATTTTGATATTTTTGCGTTACTTCTTTAAAACTCTTTTTCTACGAGAAATACTTAAACGATTTCTTATCATTGCAATTTTCGTTATGCTCTTCTATAATCTTTTCCCTGTCACAACTCCTCCGTCTTAACACCCTCAATTTGAAATTTTTCCAATGTTCTTCCATTCTTCTTTATTCTTAGAATTATTCAGTTCCGGAAACGTTCAGTTCAATCTTCCCACTGTTAGAAATTCTTCTCGTAGAAGAAGTGCTTCCTTCAATACGGAGAAATTTTCCACATCACAACATTCAAAGGGAGAGACTCGTTCAATGACAGATTATTTGCCACCATTGATCCCAGAGAGACCGTGCCTATAGAAATAGTAATTGAAAGCAGGAAGCAACCCTTAGAAACGTTTCTAATAGTCAGCCAGCCATTAGGGATTATTTTGGAGGAAGTGAGTAGTATTGAATGGCCATTGGGTAGTCTGCGCTTTGGGTCAGATCTTCCATTAAGGAGTAGTTTGATACGATAAATCAACTTTCAACAAACTGGTGTTGATAAATGTCGAAAATGTAGGCACAAATGACCTGCAATTGGATATCAGATGGGCTCGAAATACCTTCGTTGGAGAGTTGTCGAGGATCATTCGTCTCTTTGTAATCCCCAGAGAGTGGAAACCTCGAAGAGCACTCGTCTTCCACCCAATGCCTCGCGATTTGCCTTCACATTTGACTAATCACCACAGTTAATTATTCTTTGAAGTTAGTAAAGAACTATTCACAGTTCTTTATTTTTTCACAAAGTATTTTTTCACAAAGCGCATGAAAATTCAAACAGAGCGATAAGAAATAGTAGGACGTAAAAGAAGGTTACTAGCAATGCTTTTCCTCTCAATGTTTCCACGCGATGTTATCAACTTCTGATTTGATCTCGTTGCTTTAATTTCAAACCTCCCTTAAATTATGGAGACAATTTGTTCTCTCAAAAAAATATATCTTTCAGTAAATTTTCCACAAAATCTTATTATCCTGTTATCCGGGAGAAATTACAATCTGTCAACTTACCGAACAGATAGGAAGAGACCAACAGTCTGAGTAAATCAACTCGCAATTTCCAGATGAAACTCATTACAGACTTTTACCCCGAGGTAAATTACATCTCAGAATAGATAAAAACTACGTTTCACAATTTTCTCCTCTTCGTGTTCGATAGTCGATTAATTCTCCAGAATTTATAGAAATTTTCTATGTTATTGTAAAAGCTCGAAGGTCGTCGCGAAAAATCGATCATAAGAGCTACGTTACATAATTTCCTCTTTCCTATGCACGTTCATTCATACAACGATTTTCCATGGAAACCCTATTTTCGTTGCAAAAAGATGAAGATTACCGATTGGCGCGAAAAATCGATAACGATTCCATGGTTAGGTTTCGTAACTTGTTTCGCTTCCGAGTCAACGGATCAATGACGTCATACTTTAAGGCTAAGGTGTACGGTGTACACTCTACTCCCACTACGAGTAGACAATTCGAACGGAGACACGTTGTCCTGTCGAGGGAACAGGTGCACAGTGGCGATCGGTCGGCCAGGTACGACAACGATATCCGCCAGTCGATCCGCGAACGAGAAAGTGAGAAGCCGGTACGTTTGTACGTAGATCGCTCAAGGATCGATCTTAGATCGCGGAAAGTAGGAACGTCCGATAATTTACTCTCGGACTCGATTTACCTCGAGTGTTTTGCTATTTGAGAGTTGCCGCGAGTGTCTTTTCCTCGGTTCATAGATTAGGATCGTTGTTGTTCCGGGGAATCGAAGAATCTGATGTCATGAAGAGAATTTGTCAAGTAGAAGAGTAAACGGGTAAGAGAATGAGACATTTCTGTGCCCAAAAGAATAGATGGTATTTTTGAGATATAATCGAGATCTTTGTTAAGTGATATAAGTGAGAGAGGTTTGTCAAGGAAAAACCAAGGATTCGTAATGAAAGAGCTGTCCTTGTGAATCTTTGTTCTGATTGTTAAAACGCTTATTCAAAGAGTTGACAAATTTGACAAGAGTGTCTTTGTTAGGAGTTTCTCAATTTATTGGAAATGTGCACTTGATTAATATCGATGGAAGCTATCAATTTTTTTAAGGATAAATTTGAAAAGTGAATGGCAGAAGTTGTTACATTGTAAGGTAGTTGAAAACGTAACTGATGTTCAAGAGCTTCAATTACTGTGACATTTCTCTAGTGAGCGAAAGTAGTCTATCGAAGTAACTAGGTCTCTTGAAAATCAGTCAAACCCATTTCAATTACCCTACTATACTAATTCTCTCCCCATTCACTTTTTTTTTGCGTCTATTTAAATTTAGATCCTTGAAATTGAAATTCTAAAATATTAGTCTTCAAAAAAGTATCATCCCCTCCGGTGTTGCTATTCGCGCTTCTTCCAATTTGTACAATTTCCCTCTACGTCCCTTACATCTGTTCATTTTCGATTATTAGATTTACATCCATTTAAATTGACACCTTGGAAACTAACATTTCAGCGAGTAAAAATAATTTATTCAATCTTTTCAAAACGCTACTCTTAAAGAAAAAGTTAGTCCACCCAATATAATTATACGTACTTCTTCTTTCGCTTCCAATTTTTACAACTTCCTTCTACTCGTTCCATTAAGTATACTCCCAATTATTCGATATCTTATTGAACAAGGAAGAAGAAAGTTTTATCCCGAGGTTTTGTAACACGTTTGGTCAATAGCCTGCAATACTGCGTTCGTAGTAATTAGCCTGAATTTTGAGTAGCTTATTGTGGATCCATAGAAATGGAAAGGAGGTATTCGCACGCACTCGCGATATTTTCGACAAACCAGTTTTCCATTACGTAACACGCGTCTAGGTTATCCGGAACACGTACGTAAATATCGTGGTCATTAATCGTGTTCGAAGCTGTTAATCCTACAAGAACATTAGTCATGGTCTTTCGTTCTGTGTATATTTCTTCAACTCGACAATTATATAATTCGCGCATTCGATATTTGTATTGAAAGATTTTCGCTGAATCAAGGTCATTCGGGCAGAAAAGAGAATTGACGTCAGAAATGGCTTTAACAGCGACATTTTTATTTCTGTCGAAACTTCAACACCGCTAATCGATTATCGTTATTTCATACTTCTTCGTTAACTAGCGCCAATTCGCGGTCATTAAGGCGCTTATTGCAGACGTGAGATGAGAAATTGTGGCACGATGGAGTACGACGCTAATTTGATGACACGATGATGTTGATTTCCTACCTTTGGGCTTAATGTAGATCAATGGTTCAGCGTTCTTGTAATTTTGTCTTCACGACTCGTTTTATTCGAATTTATATTCTTACGAACGCAACTAGAGAGATGGAATCTACGTAGAGAACTGTTTCATCCTCTAACTTTTTTCTTTTTTTCTTCTTAAATTTTTCAAAATATATTGAAATATTCGCAGCTCTTAGTGCTCTTTACTTTTTAAGCAAAGTTATATTATTCGATTCGTCACGAAATCCCAACCAAATATTGCTAATTGAACGAAACAGATGAAACACGGGGCAAAGAAGCTGATAAAAATCCGAGTTTCTTCGTTTTCGAAATGACAACTAAGAAATTTTAACTAATGCGTGCCACTATGCTTCTGTTATTTTACATATATTTGCATATTAAATGTATTACGTGCACTTTTACATTTACAAACTTCCCATGAATGCAGAAAACTCTGCGGTCCACTATTGATGCAATGCACTCGAGTGATCTCTAATGATCTGCTAAATTACGCCGATTTTCCAATACCGATGCCTGCTTCAAGGTTGAATGAATCTTTCCATCTTCCGGAATCGATCGTTGTCACATTTCCGTACTTTGTGCTCAACGAAACGACGCGTGAAAAACGAACTATTATTGCACAACCCTCGTTTCGCAGTTAATCGAACAGTTTCGAGTACCGTTGCAGCTCGATTGTTTTCGTGCAAACGACCAGTTCTCGAACTACGGTGTTGGAAGTAATTAGAGGTTCCTGTGTGTAGAAAATGGTTTAAGTAATAGCTGTGAAAAAAGGGTATTTCGATGTTTAACAGGTTTCCCTGGTCTGTTATATTAGTTAAGTTTTACCATATAGTTTGTGTGGCAAATTTGTATGCACGCGGAATGGCGTGACATTAAGCAGATGGGAATTTTAAATTGGAAATATCGAGAATGATATTTTTTAGCAGCAAAATATTGCTTATTCAATTGAATGGTAATTTACTGGATAACAGAAATGCTAATCGCTAGGAAGGATATTACAACTGTCAAGTCATTATGAGTTTGTACTTTTTTAAATACTTGTCTGACGTTTTCGCTACGGACTTTTTCTTTTAAACGAATCCGATAGTATAATATTACCAACTATAGTATACTTAAATCTGAAACAAGATAAGTTAAATATAACTTCTAAAATGAGATATATCTCAAAGAGGAAGATTATAATAACCTAGCCGTCTTCCTAAACGTCGTTTCAAATTATAACGTGTTGTCATATTCTGTATGAAAAGATCCTTAAGAAAAGAGATAAAAAATGATAGAAGAATCTACCAGAAATTACTAGGATTTCTACATCATGCGATATATCAGAATTAATTCTGACAAGCCACTCTCTGAAAAAACAGCCCGTATTATTTTCTAAATATAAAAGCAACAAAAGTCTTCGAGATCCAGTATAGCTATCGATCAAAACTTAGTTCTTATTTAAAGAGCTAGAATTATTTTATTTTACGAATACCTTTTCCACGAGAACCTCCTCAATTCATTTGCAAATTTAATAAAATCTTTCAAAATACCAACTAAATCTACGAACACGTCTGCAACGATGCATATCAAATTAGTTGATCGTTAAGACACGACTATGATTACAAGATGTTCACGACACTCCGCAGCATGAACAAACTTCTTTGACCCATGAACAAGGGAACAACACGAGTTGTTTCCAGACGTGAACCATCGACTCTTCAGACCGCGGAACTTCTTCCGGTTTGTGTCATAAGATATTCCTGCTGCGTTTCTCTCGGCATACAGATTCAGGCCTTTCCTTTGTGGCCACATGCGAGTGCAATGATCGACGTCCGATCAACCGGAAGCCTGTATCGATTCCAATACGTTCACAGATACAGCGTGAGGGGAGAAGAGGCAATGTCAACGCGTTAGATGAATGTATAGGACGTTATTGAGGAATTCTTCATCCGGTTTGAATCGTGATCAATGGCTATGTGTTTGATGATCATTGAACGAGATTGAGTTATCAATATGCTTTGATTAAATTGATTGGAAGCTTTAAGATAGGAAAATGGGGTTGAAAGAATGTCAATAGGTAGAGATGTTTTTTCGACGTCGCGATAGCTGTTAACCCAGTTATGTCTATTATCTTTTCAACGGTATGATCGAACTGTGGTTTTTCTTCCTATTTTGACATACTCAACAGCGTGTATTTAACATTGTCGTTCTACTTGACCAGTTAGAATGATAAATTAATGGAACTATGAATAGCGAAGAATAACACTAAATAGACATTTGATTAACGCGATGTTTATATTATCAAGTGGATGTCAACGTTTAGATATGAAATAGAGGACGACGTTATTATTCGTAATTGATAAACGTAAGACGATAATTGATCTTTGTTAGATGGACAAAAATATTATTCGTTATATTTGTCCAGTATACAGAGAAGAAGATTAAACCACATCAAAAATTGGACACGAACAAGTTGCTAAAAACTGCTGAACTGATATTATGTAATTATATATCGTAACAGAGTATTAAAATGAAGTATCCTAATGGATACACTAAAATATTCTATCGAATATTCTGTGCCAAAAAGTACGACGAAAGTAATCTACCTACTATCGAAAGGCTTACACTTTGCGTAGTTAAAAGCGCGTTGAAAGATATTTCAAGTTGCACCTACAATTAAAAAGTTTCTAACTCCGATTCCTCGTGTTAATCAACAGGGGAGACATGTTGCGCTCGGTGAGAAAGCAGGCGAGAAAGTGTAATCGAATTAGTCGATGCTTTAAGGCGCAACGTTCATTTCCATTTGCTCAGTTAACAGTTCATAAATCCCGAATCACTCTGGTATTCGATGCTTCGTCACGGAAGATCCTATCGTAAACTAGTTCAAACGTGCAAGCGTCCCTTCAACTAGCCTCGAAAAGTTCGCTCTCACGCAAACTCATCAATGCGAAACTTTGAGTTCTTCGCGGATTAGCGAACCGAAACTTACAAATGAAGTTCGTTATGCTTCGTCCACGCAGACATTAAAATTTTCCGAATAATTTAATCGGTTGTTTAATTGTTTATTTATTGGAGAATACGGACGGATGACAAATTAGGATGACGATATTAAAATTCTTGCTGCCATTTCGCTATGCTTATAACAGAGTTCCATTCTGGAGTATAGTAGATATGTTATATTACACCTATTCACGTTTCTCTTATCGAGTATGATCTCGTTTCCCTAAATTATAGTACTTTCCGTATTTTTCTTTGAAAGTTTCCTTCGTCTGACATTGCAAGTACCAATACTACTTATCAACTAATTATTCTACTTTTACAATAATTCGTTCATTCCATATGAAGATTCCAAAAAAAAATGAGATAAATTTGTTACGTTACTTTTGCGACATATAAACGGAAAATTTTGAAGCGTTTTATTGTATTTAGGAAAATAATGCAATTAAAAGTTAGCGACAGCGGATGTGGTTTCATTCATGATAAAAACTTTACTGAGAGATAAAAACAAAGGGATTCGAAAAGTAATCGCGAAAGGGTTATCGCGTTTCGTTTTTTCTGCTGTTCGCGTGCGACAATTTTTAGTTAACATCGTAAAAATTATGCTAAAACGTGTGGTAAAAGCATCGATAAGACCGTTAAAGCTATAAGTTCGAGCTGAGTTTGCACGCGATCGATTTTCTGATATGCGTTGCTTGAGAAAGGGCGCAGACGAGCGTAATCGGGTTTGAATTGAATCAGCGATCGAAAATCACTGAATAATTCTCGATTGCGTGGGCTTTTACTATTGCAAGGAAAACAAAAATAATAGAACAAAAGGCATTTTCTTCTGTTACACAGCGTTATTTGTCTCGCTATTGTTCGATAGAAAATCAAGAAAAAAGATTCTTTCCGCAAACATATTTATCTTGGTGTCTTTTATAACGTTTCCCATTCCAATTCAATAAAATAGAGATAGAAGTAACGCAATTTAATTATCTAAGTAATTTATATCGAAACGCTGTCTTGTTCTCTTTGAGAGCACTTAAAGTTTTAATAAAAATTTCTGTACTCGTTATAACCACGATAAACAGTTCAAAAGATCGTTATCTAATTACCAACATACTGCATGTAATTTTACAAATAGTCGCAAAGAACACGCAACCTTTGATGAAGCAAACTATTCGAAGCAAGATGTGAAATTTCTGAAAGGTCTTCGTTAAAAGTTGTCCGTTTAAAATTTCCTGATGTTTTTTCGGAGAAAAAGATGGAAAAGAAAAGTACCTAAAGATAAAAAGCCCCGAGTCAGTTCACGTAGCTCGAAAAATGGCTCGTAAAAGTGGCCGAGATAACTCGGCAAAAATCTTACGTAACGATTCGCCGTGCTCAGTCGAACACAATGAGATGACGATACGCCATTTGCATCCTGGCTTCAAGGATTCGTGTTCGCAAAGGCGGTCGAAAGGACGCGTTTACTTGCAGTTTCTGGCTGTTCGAGCGGAAAACCAACGATCTTGAGCCGGCTATTAACCACGCTAAAAAAAAAGGCTGCGATTCTTTTACTGCATCGAGATCGTGCCTTGATATTCATTTTTGGAAGTATTCGAGAGTTATTTGCGAATAAAAGATCTCAGTAACGAGTTGAACGACCGAAAAAAAATGTGCAAGCAAAAAACATCGGTAGTAAATTAAACTGCAACCTCCTTCAAGCATATTACACGGTATTGTCGATGCTTTTCTGTTGATAAGCAGGTGATTTTCGGTCGTAAATTTCGCTGAATTTTCCAGCTCGTTGAATTTATCTGTCTGTTAATGACATGAACGATGCGACAAGAAAAGTTACGTCCTACGATTAAGTAATATCTGATTTTCTGAAGATGCATTAAAGTCAAATCAATCGAAAGGGAAAGTTTGCGATATCGAGTTTGCGGGCAATTTGACGGGAAAAGAGGTAAATTACTTTTCAATGGGCGCCATATACAAAGTTGAATTTTATTAGGCAATGAAACTGATTTAATATGACGAGGCTACGTGTTGTTGTCTTGGGACTCGAACTTGAAGAGCAACTAGAAGATAAATTTGTTTTTAAGAAATTGAAAGAAGAATAAATCGTAAGAAGCCTCATTGGATCGTAATATATTCGGATTCGTATGTTCGCATTTTAACAAAATTTCGATTACCATATTATATCGTTTAAATTACACGCTTTATTTGTACAAGTGTCACGATGCACCGACGAGATGGTCATATATGACTTTGTATTGTCGTTAGTATACGAATCACGAATGCTGAGTTTGTGCATTTCATCATGGAGTAATCATGACACGAATTTCGCGATGACCTTTCCACCATCACGCGGTTGATTGCTCTAATTATTCTGGAAAACTGTTAGGGATCTGTTTTCTCAAGGATAGTTATGCAAATCGAATAATCGAGACTTTGTCGTGTTTTCAGCCTTTCAAAGGTTGTCCGACGAGTTTGCTTCTTACAAATACTTCGATTTCGTTGACAGTCCGTACGATTGACACTGCTGTGTTAAAAGTCATTACTGTGCTGCTAACCTTTTAAATGTAAAACGTTTTATTTTAGTAAATCTGAAAAGCTGAATTTTATTTTTTATAGAAGCCCTGGATTTTTTATAGAAGCCCTGGATTTTTTATTTTTCAAGTTGCTGAAAACATACGGTTGTTTTTGCGAAAATTAATATTTAGTTTTGTCGAGGTGGAAATACGAATACATAATAAATTTATGCATGAAATGTTATGCGTTCAAATAAAACTAATCGCAGGTCTTTTTTAAATTTTTTACTACATTTAATTCATACGTCATATACTTAATAAAATAATTAAATAATATTAAATAATAAATAATTAATTAATATTAAAATAATTTTCATATGCCTCGGTATACTTTACCAATTAATTTTGATCAACTTCGACTTTAATTTGTTTCATTATTCCACATTTAGAAGAATTACCTGTTGTATAATTAAAAAATTCCAGGAACGAAGTTGTTACAGTTTCACGTTTCGCTTGAAATAGTTTATACATTAACAAATTTTTCAACAGGATGCTTTTAACTTTTTCCAAATACTAAATTTCTGTTTCTTACAACGTTGATGGTACTTTTTCCAAATTTATTCTCATATAAAAAGAAAAATCATACGAATATTCTAATTATTCATGATGGTCAATTTTTAAGTTTTCATATCTTCGTTATAAACATATTACGTCAAATTTTACATTTCCAATGCATCGTTTCCACTCGATTCAATCGTGTATAACATTTTTCCAAGATATTAAAGTTCGTTGAGTTTCTCGTTAAGTTCCAAGTTTGTAAACTGTTTCATTGATAATATGAAAGCACAATTTCTTAAATCTCTCGAAATAGAACAAATTGCCTTCTAGTTTCTATCAACGCTGGTCGAGCAAGTAGACCCATAAAGGCGTGGTTTCCTTCAGTTTTCAAATAAGCGAACGTTGCGTGACTACTTTGTTGATTATGGCCTCTGTTCATACGAATACATCGATGCTTCGCTGCATCGTTATTCAGTAAAAGTATAGTAATGGATCAATTACTGATGGTTGAAAGGAATCGTTAGAGCACTGTCGCCATGATCTTGGGGACGTGTAACTAGTTTTTTAAATGTACGGATAATCAAGCTTGAACGCACGATATCTGCGAATGCAGGATACGTTAAACGAGGATGAACATAGTGAAATTTAATTAATGCGTATCACATACAGCGTTTATAGCCTCCCATTGATTCACATAGGGAATCTTCTATTTTTACAATTAATATTAATACTATGTTTAAAATTAATATCGACGTTCTCGTATACTCATATTAGTGTCGCAAATTTTATTCGAAATTATTATTCCTCGAGGTAATATTTATTTTTAACGTTTATCGTAGGTATTCTGCGATTGTTATTCAATTAAATATGTTCGCAATTTTCGTAAAAAAATATGCTATACTTTTACTGATTAAATAATTTCATAAACTTTGAAGAGAATAATAATTTGAATTTATCATAAAAAGCGGCGCGTAAGCTATTTGAAATTATTTATCCGTATACATGGATTTTGATGTTCAAAAAGATCAGTAGTGCTACCTAACATTGTTTTCTCTAACGACAAACGTAAAATTTGCATTTCTTTTTTAAAAAACGTAATGCCGTATAATTTGCCGCGCGTTAACAAAAAGTTTTTCCAGAAGGCGATGCTTCTTGGAAAACACAGTGTTTTACGAGAATTCGCCAAAGGATTACGTAAACATATGAAATAGTATGCATCGGTGTATTGAGCGAATTTTTTATGCGGATCATGCTCGATCTATGATTCGTGCACGGAATAAGCGCGTCAAAAGAACAGGTGATCTCGTACGGACATAAAAGGGTTCCGTTTTTATGCCAACACGATGCCTCTTCTTAGTATTATTGATCAAACATATACAAGGCCTTTTATTCATTTTAAATATGCTTTCATCATACTCGAAATAACAACTCTTATAATAGGAGACAACTTTCGCGAATATATTATGTGTGTTGTACAAACATTACGAGATTTCGTCATTGTCACTGTTATGAAACTCGACTATCACGATCGTATTGATAAAGTTTCAAACAAACTTGAAAATATACGTAGAAATTACGAGTACTAAAAATTGCCGTGACAAGCGCAAGAAAATTATTATTGGACATTCAATAAAATCTTCGAAAGAAGTAAAGTGGATAATCTCAAGTTCGAAACTAATTTGAAAATGCAATATAGAAATCACAGGTATGACAAATTTTCGTAACAAGTACAAGAAAATTGTCACTGAATTCTCAATGAAATTTTCGAAACAACCAGGGTACATAATTTCCATTAGCGCGTGGTGGCCAAAATTCGAACAAAGCTTCCCACGAAAGTTTCCTGACAAATGAAAGTTTCAAAGTGCTAGTTAATTATCTCTGAAAATCAATTATTGATGTACTATACTACAAAAGTCTCTTAAAGTATTATCGAAGAAGTATTATCGTCAACGATAAGCAAACAGGATTAATACGTTTAATGTTTAATTTGATCGATTACAGAGAAGGGGGACGACACGAGGCCAATTCAGCGCAGTCCACGCAGGACCGCAGGAAGCTCTTGAAACGAACAAGGAGCCTTGCGGTGATATCCGAGGACGAATCTCGACACGATCGAGAGGCGCATCACTTCAGGCTCGGGCAATCGACCTTCGATTTGCCTAGGAGGCATCAATTGATTCCACGAGCCAAGCTGATAGATCGCAATTCTTTGAAGGATAGGTATGTTAGAACGAACGTTGTCTCAGAAACGGCGATGAGATCATTCAGGAACATCCGTTAGTTATCGCACAAAAATTCTTGTAATTACGATCTCTGTATCCTTGTGATCTTATCGCAAAAAGTCTTACGTCACTTACGTTACTGGTTTAATTATCGTAACTAAATATAGTTTGGAAAGTCTCGTCTACTTAAGAATCACTATCGATGGCTAAATCAGTGAATCATCGCGATTAGAACCATTATAAAGTACGTGAAATGAAATAAATTTTCGTTCTTGTGAAATTCGAGCGATTAAGAAGGATAATCTGCTTTTATCGTTCTGTACGAAAGAAATAACAATACGATCAAGCATAAAGAAGAGTAACATACGTATTTGAATCGCGTGACTCGCGTATTACAAGACAAGAAACTATCTTTCATTAAAAAACGCTAATTACCATAGAACAGGTTAAGCATAAGGAGCTTGTTCGAGCTTTTTAACTGCATGCAACAGCTCTGTTCGTAGGATACGACACTCTGCTTCGCTCAATCGTCGGATCTTTTTACACGTTCTTGTAGAGAATAATATCTGCTCGAAAATTACCATAACAATCAGTTACAAGCTTCGTAACCAGTTTAATCGAAACGGTGTAAAGAGCAAAGTAATATCTGTAGTGTAATTAAGAGAATCGTTTGTACTGTTTACCGTACGAATAGAAAATTTAATTTCTACTGTTTAACGAATTCACTGATGCTAAAATATCGATATCCATAATTTTCTCATCCATAATATCCTCCATTTTATATAATATCTCGTATAAAATTTTGAACAAGTACTATCTTCGTATACGTAAAGTCACAAATTATTAATAGTTAATTGTTAATGTTAGTCATTAATCAAAGAATTAAGGCTTTTTCACGACAAACATTTAACTAATACATCGTAGGTAAAATTTGTATTTTTCTTACGAAGGTACTGAATTTAAAATACACACAATATGTGCAATAACAATCAACGCGATATGTGCGCGAATAACAGCGAATGTATTCACTTCACGTTGGATAATATCGAATAGCGTTCGTTAAATTGGTCAATTCGAAGGGAAAGCTATGGCAGGTCGAATAAATTAACCAACCTGCAATTTGCCTGCTATGTCAAACATTTTCGAAATTCATGGACCAGCCAGAAACTCGTTTGTACATAGCATACAAGATTTTCTATATGAAACCAAGCCGTACGTCACTCAAGAAACTTTCTTGTTTCCACCGGTCTTCCACGGTTCGCTGCAAAAGGTCTGCTAAGTTAAAGCCGCATTAATAATGCAATCACCTGAAACAGGCGTGCCGAATCCTTTAATTCTCGTCGTTTTAGTAAATGGAAACTCCGACTACTTGTACGTATTCCTCAATCGCAAGTCGAACAACAAAAACATCCGAGGAGATTCATAGAGAATAAATTTATCTCCGTAAACTAAAAACTTATTCGGACGATGCAACTGTTGCTTTTCTCTCCGAATTGCATTCTACACTTTTGCACATATTGACCGATGTATTTCTTCATTCGCTATTGGTTTAAATCATTTTTATAGCGTAAAAGTTAGATAAGTTACGTGAAAGAAAAAGAATTATTATAGTTCGAGACGTAAGTTATTTAATTTTCTCTGATAACATTTATTTTCTATCTACTATAACCAGCATAAAAATACCTTTGGTTTCAATTTACGTGGTATATTATACAGTGAATGCTGTCCCGAGATCTAACAGCTCCGATAAGAAACAGAAATAAATCCTACGAATCTTCAAGTTCCAGTTTATTTCAAGAACAATATCTTACGTTGTTACCATAATACTTGTACGCCTTGATTCAATGGTTTTCCAATGCATTTGTACTTTATATTTCAGACTCTGCAAGAGTCAACAGCATCTTTCGGATTCGTACGAACGATTCAAAGAAGCGAAATCGTATCACTCGAGATCTGCTTGCGGCCTTCACTCGATTCCTTCGGGACTCCCCTCGTTTCCGGATCCTCTGCACTACACTCGAGGCAATCGGACCGATCCTGATCGATTGAACATCCTCGACTGGCCCGAATCACCGAGACGTTACCGCAGTGTGCAGTCGTTGGACACCGTTAGCGATTTAGTGGACATTGTCGAAGACGGCTGGCCAATCGAAGGAAATCGCAGTATCGATTGCATCTACACTCAGGTAGATCTTGCGTTTCTACTGTTCAAGCGATTTATATGAAACGGATATATTTGATGATCATCAGGAAAAGGGGATTCTTATGTTACATGTTATACAGGGTTAATTGATTGAATGTGGAATGCAAGTTAATATTCTTATAAAGCTAATTAAACGAATGGAATCCGAGTAGAAAATGTCACACACTGAATATCATATGTAAAATTCTAGTGTTAATTCTAAATTAATGTTGACATTAATATTGGTATCATTTGGTCTGTGTTTGCTAATCATTACCATTGCTAACCGATACTACACGTATAAATTTCTCGTCGAGAGCATTTGATGCTTCCTATAGGATACATAGAACGCGACCCTTATATCGCACTATACGCCATACCCCATAAATTCACTCTTATCTCGAGTAGTGTTTGAGAACGAGGATGGTCGGGTTTATCTCGAAGTTACGATGGAATATCGATACTCCCGCGACTGGTCCAGTATCTTCCTTCTTACAATTAGATTCTGATAAACATGCAGTTGTACTAAACGTTTATTACTCTGTTAGCTATAAAGCACAACGTGATCAGGTGTACAATAATTTTAAAAGGAATAGAAAACATATTTATTTCATTGAATTCTGACAAAATGGAGTTCTACTACGTTTATTGCCCGGTTACTTGATAATTTATTAAGTACGACGTGAAAACAATTTTGAAAGGAACAGAGAACATTCCATTCTCAGGTGAAACGTAAACGGAAGGAGCATAGGAGCCTGGACAGCATTCTGTTCGAAGACGATGGCGAGCTAGAGTACTTCGACGTTTTGAATCTCTTACCTTTATCGAACGTGCGTTTGGAATTCGACGAGGAGGACGCGCGTAACAATAACCTCCGTCAAAGGAACGACCCGAACCTAAAACCACTGGAATACATCGAGTCTCGCGTCATAGAGGAGAGATCATCCACGAGGAGCAACGCTACGGACGAAGAAAAATGTAAAGAAAGCAGCACCAAGGAAGGAAACAGCCCGCAAGACATTGAAGAATTCGATAGTCAAAAAGAAGAAACCGGTTCTTTGCGTCTATTCAGAGATAATTTATCACCGCAGAACATAAAAGAAGAGCTGCGTCACGAAGTTCGAGAGGATTTCGAGGACGACAGGGACTCGATAACTTACCTTCGAAACGAATTCGTAGACCAAAGATCCGCGTGTTCGAATATCAAAGAGAATAGATACAGGCTCGATGACGAGCTGGTGCTAGTAGGAGAGGAACAGATCGATCGGAAGGTCGAGGAGGCGGAAGACTATAAATCGATTTGGATCTCGGACACGGAGGAGCAGGAGGACATGTCGCGCAGGCCACAGGTGCTCAAGGTCATCGATAGCGACGTGACCAAGAGGCGACACCGAAGTCTTACCATCGAAGTAGGTTCCTTTAAGAAGGACGAGCAAAAGAACGAGAAGTTTCAGAGTAATGGACAAGAGTCGGGCAATTGTATCGATTTGGTGCAGTCGAACGGGAAGATCGACGAGGTTGACGGAGCTCTGAAGAACATAGAGGTAAGTGATAAAGAATAATTTCTTCATCTCTCGATTCATTTTATCCATTTTAATCTTAGAAATCGTAGAATGTTTAAACGAAACAATTTGTCATTTTTAATCAATTCTGTAGATTTATAAAATGTGTAAATTTTGGAAGATTCTCCGGCAAAGATTAACACCTAATTTAAAGATTAATGGTAGATTTAAAATACCATCAAGCGTCTTTATACGTGTACAAAATATTTTCGTTCGATAGGTAGCCTAATGGTATATACAGATAAAAGCTTTCTCTTCCTCGTACACATCTTTCGCTTCAATTTCTTTAATAGAATCACCAACCTCGTTCCTCCGTTGTTGCAATATTGAAAACGTAATCACATATAAGACCATTCAACCATGAAACATCCCAAAGAACTTGTATTCCTTACAAAGTGCAATTTCTGTCGTTTTAGAGCGTAAACCAGGAAGAACGTGAAGCGAACACGAGCGTGGTGAACGCGAGGAACACTTCCGAGCAGAAAAACTCGCAGAAAGATGGTATTAAGGGAAAACAGACGGAAGGTAGATTCGAGAGGATCGTCAAAGAGACATCGAATATTATCGGGAAGGCTTGTAGCGTAGTGAAAGGAAGCTTAGGTTTCGAGGCACGATCAGAGAGCTCTGATCTGGGTTTAGGATCAGAATCCGGAAGCGACACCAGACGGAGATCCGTCGACGATGGCATCGATGAGGATCACGTGTCTAACTGCACAGACAAGGGATTATCGTCAAAGGAGAACGAGAGTCAAAAGATGCACGGTAATCTGACAAGATCGATCAGCTGCGTGGATTCGATCGAGTGTCAGCCGGATGACGATCAGGAATTCGATCATGTTCGTTATAAGATCGTCAAGTCGAATATGTTCGGCAAGAATATGTACACTAATGCTCGTAATGACGTCACGTACGAGGGATTGATCCAATATCTGCGAGAATATTCCTTCCAGGAGCTTCTGTTGGATAATAACGTTGTGATTATAGAACCAGTACGCGCGGAAACCATAGAGCGCAAACCATCCAACGTTGGAAAGGCGAGATCAGAGCCAAGCTGTAAGATAGCAGGAGCTATACAGAAGAAAACGGACGCAGAGAATTGCCAGAGAAGTTGCGAGAGTTCAGATGTCAATGCTAAAAGCCCGAAACAGTCGTCTATCAGGAAGCATTTCTTTTATCATCCTATTAGGGTAAACCGTGAGCTTATCGATGAAGAACTACCTGATCCTGATACCGTGAAAAACGTGAGACTTATGTTCGAGAATACATTGAAGATGAAGAATCCGTCTAATTCGACGTTCTCACGGGATTGTAAGAGCAGGAAGAGTGCTAGTATGAAGGATTTGAGTAGCATTGATGACAGCCATTTTGATGAAATGTCGGAGAAGGTGGATGAGGCTACCAGGTAGAATATGATTCTTTTTTTCTGCGAAAAGTTTGCAAAAAGTTTTTGCAAAAGTTTAGTAAAATGCATATACTAGCGAAAGATGAACACTACTCGGTTTAATATACGTTGCTGGGCGAATGTTTGGAATCACTTTTCAACTATTAATTTCATTACTATTAATTCGTAAGTAACGCAATTGATATCAACAGTAAAGTTCCTTCGCTTGAATAAATTATTGATATAACAATTTTCGGTGCTGCCAGAATACCAAAGCAACTTTTCTCTTTCTTAAACTTTCAACCCTATGAAAACAGTAATTCCAAACTTTTGACCAGTAACGAACCACGCACCACCCTACTTACTCAACTTCATTTAGCGAAAATTACCATGCCATGTCCAGATGTTCCAGCAGGGCGAAGGATCTCACGAAACTATTCGAGAACATGGAGAAATCCACATCTTCGACCGCATCGGTGGTTGGATGCAAGGACGAATTAGACAGTCCACGTTGCGAGTCGAAAACCAGGATTCTGGCGCAAAGTTTCGAGGCCAGGAGCGGCCACACATCGCCGAGCGACTCGACTTCCTCCAAGAACAAGATAAACCGTTACCATCACCACCATCATCACCACAATAATTGGGATGCTGGTAGCGTAAGCTCTGGGGTGTCTAGCGATTATCCTGACACTGATCCTGGAAGCGGAGTGCAGTGTATTTCCTCGGAAGATGAGGAAGTCGACTGTCACGAGAACGATGTGACCGAGTCAGGTGGATCGAATCATTACGTATCTCCAGACGTTCTTAAAAAGATTCGCGAATGTGGCACGTCAGTCACTTACTATGGCGGCAAAGTGGTAAACTCTAGCAATGGGCCATTAATATCACCGGTAGTGGAAAATAGATTTAAATGCGTCGATGGATCGAACGATTACGTAAAATTCAGGCTGATAAAGAGCAACTCCTGTGACAGCAGATTCGAACTAACTGGAAGACTCGTGGAGAATCATCTGAGGCATCGAAACAAGGACAGAGCTCCTGATTTGAGCCAGTATACGATAGCCGAGACACCTAGCATCGAGATCACCACGTTAGACAAGCAAGAAGACGAGGATGAAGATGGGAAGGTGAGATCGGAAGATGAGAATAATAGAATCAAAGAGGTCAAAAGAGAGCCTCCTGTGGTGATCGGTTTAGAGCCTAAGAAAGAGGAGAACAAAGAGGCGAAGGATATTAAGGTGGATTTTAAACTGGGTGACTTGGAGGATGCAAAGTCAGATTACGCTAGAAGATTCATCGGCAGTGCTTTAAATAGGTGGCAGGTCAATGAGAATAATTGGAGAACAGATGATTTTGGAAAAATGGAATTCGAAGAGTTCGAGGTACTCGAGGATAGTTTAAATGGAACTGAGAGCCAACGTTTGGAAACTTCTTGAAGGAATTGGGTTTTCTGTAATATATTTGGTCCATTTTGATAGAGCCAGAGGGAACGTTGCCAAAGTTGTGAGTCGATAGTTGCTGTAGTACGTCATGGTAGTGATACTTTCGTAAAAGTTTTTGCGTATTCTCGAACGGCGTCTCTTTGTAAGAATTTGAACCGCGTTGTCTTTACCTTTGAAACGACTTCTCGATCCATCCGTTCGAGAATATCGCGTTAGTCAGTTCAATTGTTCAGGAGCATTGTACAGTTGTTATTCGAGGTTTCTTAGCAACGAGCAACTTGGATGTTTGACCAGACACTACGAAATTTCATTATATTTCGTATAATACATATAATAATATATTCATGAAAGATTTCTACAAGTGTTCGAATACTTTCGTGAGCTACTGTATATTAAAGTCGATGGTTATAGAATTGTAACGATCTTGAAATATTGTATTTGATTTTGATCGAAGGATTGAAGCAAGTGTACATAAGGAAGCGAAGAATGTTCTGAATCAGTTTATTTGTTAAATTGTTATTTACCTTGTTCTAGGCTAAATAAATATCCGGTTAAAAATATCTCCTAACACCTAATCCCTTTGATGTGTTCGTTTTTACTTCCACGAAGTTAAATATCGAATAAAGCGTGTTCTGTAAATTGGTTAAGTAACGAGTTGGTTTAACGTAGACCACGATTGAACAATATAAAGTGCTGTTATTTAATTTTCACGTGGAGAAAAAAACTGATCAGTAAATAAATATATGGTATTTATTATTAAATCTTTGTGCAGGAAGCCTTATTTATATTATCTAAAAATCCCATGAATTTTAATTATGATCTGGTATAAGTTTAAATATAACAATTCTTTTATACGAATGTGAAATATGCCGGAGAGTTTTGTAAGAATCTCCGCTCGTATGTTTCTCTATAATATTTTAAATCCACAAAGTGTAAATTGTCACGAATGTATCTTATTTATGTAAAGGTACACAGAGATACGAGACACATAATTTAGGATTGCAAATGGTTCTCTTTTAGTAGCAACTCACGAACATTCTAGCTGTAAAAATATCTTCCTCTCAAATTCTTTACTTCTCTTTACGCAGAGTTAAGTTAAAGATCAAAGACTTTGGGTCTTAAAATAAGTTCGAAAAGTGAGTCGTAAGAAAAACTTCAAGACAAAAATATCTTTTCTCCGAACTTTTTTTCATTTTTTTGTACGAAGCTTCATCGCGTTCGATCATTACTCACCAGCACTCTCCGTGTTCTCAGTGATTATCAAACTTTTGTCCGCTTTGTCATTTTTTGTCGCTTTCGTTGGTTTCTGTTCCTTCGGCGTACTCCTATCTTCCATTCCTTTCGCTAGAATCAGACTTAACTTCGGAGAAAAATGACTCCTTGTCGAGGAGAGATTTCTCTGCGAGCTGTGCCACCACCTTTTGCATCGTGTTTCCTGCAACACAGAAAATTACGGTTAGTGTAATGTAAATGGAAATACAATGCAGTGGCATTTGTATTTGTGTTAGTTTATCGGTGAAAACGAGTCTTGGTTTTACCCACGCGACGTTTTAACATTCAACGAAGCGCACGAAGGTTTCCGCTTTTCTTCTCTCAGATTTTCTCATATTCTTTCCTCTATTTTTACAATTTCTCGGGAAAAGGAGGGTCTATTGCAAACACGACATATAAATACCAAAAACCAGTTTTCTCTTGTGTTTCTTGTTTCCTATTGGGTTTCTTCCACCAATTCGCATTCGATTAGCGCGCGTTAGGGTCAGAACATCAAACACAATTGTTTCACGTAGCGCAGATAGATCAGGCAAATCGTGGCGCTGTGAATCGTTACCCGATCAGGCATTGTGATCGGACATTGAACATCGTAATTACATCTTGTACTAATCGTGAAACACCAATTTCAGAGTTTCCCACTCGTTACGTGAGTTTGCTTGATAGCTACTCTCTTACCAATTTTGGTCTTCGATTACCTATGCGCAGAATGCTTCGTAGGTATGCACTGTAGCTTAAAAGTACGCATTTGGACATTTGTATGCGATAAACATCAATCCATGGAATGGATTTCTAAGAGAACAAACATGGTTGTCGAACTTTTTTCTTAATTATCGTCCTGTACAGTTGATCTCTTCAGAGTCGATTCTTCTATCTTGCGAGGGAGATTATTTTTTATCAAATGTTAACAATACAAATATATTTTTTCTATCGTTTTTGTTAAATATCTTTCCTAACTTACAACGTTGCGCTTATACAACAGCACGCGCTAAGGAGTCGAGGATTTATGGAACGAGCAGATACATTTTTCGCGAGTAAATCACAGAAACAAATGTGTTCGATATTTCGATAGAATTCACGTATTGTTGCCATCGATCTCTCGGGTATCCGAATGTGTAAATGCGATATTTTCATACACGCGTTGATAAATTTATCGACGGAATATCATACAATTTATGCGAAATTTAAATTTTCCAGAGTATTGAGCAAAGGGCAAACATGGAACAGAGTTTATTCGGTTACGGAGGTAATTTTTATTTTGACACGCAATGACTCGACGTAAACGTTGTATTTGAACGCAGCAGAATTGGCAAATGCCCAAAATACTATGGGGTCAATGCGGGGTCACGCCGAAATTGGAGTTCGGCCAGGGTCGGCTCACGACTGTACATTTGGCAGAAAGTGGTTTTCAAAGAACGAAGCGAATGTAACGATAAGTATTTGGTAGAGCGGCCTTTGTCATAAAGTCGAATAGCATATATCCAGAGAAATAAAGGATTTCCAAGTGAAAAGCGGAAACTTTCTTCAGGGGAATTTACGTGCATTTCTCGCACTTGAATCATAGTGTTGTCGCTTTGTTTCCTTAAACATGCATAATTTGCAAAATACTCGACACTTCGAGCGATGTAGAAATTTGTGCGTCGTCTGGAAAACGACGCCGTTATTGCCACCAACACGGTGTTCTAAAAACGATACCGCAATGCGTATCTGACGCTACCTATTTTAAGGCAATCGTAAAACCGCCTTTAAAATGTTATGAAGATATACGCGCAGTTGGAGTTTATCGGGACTAGTATTATCAGAATCTTGAGATATTTGATTCTCACGGTGAAAGAGAAACGAGTTAACGCGTTAGGCTCTAAATTAAATTGTTGATCTTTTAATTTTAGCCTTACTTTACGGTGTAAGAGGCTACTTTAATTCGTTAAGAAGTTAGTTGATAGGAAACAAAGTGCAAATGAAGTGTTGTATGATAACAATGATTGAAGTATAATGGATGAAACCGACGAATTCCTTGATCGTCGGTGATCGTCTAACAAAAAGAAAGATAAAGCGAATCAAAGGTAAAAAGGAAGATAAAGCGCACGAAAAGTTCAAAGTTCCCTTGCGTCAGGGACCATATATCAAGCTTCGTCTCTTTTGGTGTCGATGAAATTCTTCCGCATAATAGCGTCGATAAAGATCCAGAATTCAAAACGTTTCAGTGTCATTTAGAGTTTAGGCTGTCGATCAGTCTCCAACAAAGGAATTTCAGTGAAATATTTCGATATGCGATGAAGAATGAAATGAAAAATGAGAGAAAGAAGTTGCGATAACTACGAAACTACATAATTATAATCGTTACTCAGATTATTTAGACTGTGAATTTTCATAAAAGGTAAATATTTTTGAATCATAGGTAATAAAATAATACCTAAAAGAAGGTTTATTTTAGCTACTATAAAATTATAATGAATACCGTTTTAGATATTTTACATATCTTTGCATACTATCTGCATTCTGTGCATTTTTGCGCTTTTGCATTTTAAATTCTTCGTGAATGGATAAACATTTGCAGGTTGACGATTATACCGACGACGATACCATTCAATTACAGACAATGGCAGTAAACGCAAAAAGCGTGAAATGAGTTTCTTTCTGTATGTATTTTCAAGTAACTGTGAAACCTTTGTGCCTTGACTTAATTCTCGCCTCCTACATTTTTGCTTATTTATATTTGTAACAGATGAGCTTAATGGATGTAATATTTAATAGATGCTCCAAAAAGAGCAAATGGATTAACGTAATCTCGTAATTTCTAACGTGACTCGTCGTGTACGTTTTTAAAACCACATAGCGAATGCAAGAATTTCCATCGTCATTTCTGTTGAAACACAAGAAAATTTCTAAAAATTGGGTCAGTACAATAATTACTTGATAGCGGTAGCGAGGATTAATTACATTTTACGTATATTTTCGTATATTTGCCAGGATCCATCTCGGTGAGGTTCTCTAGTTTCTCAAGTAAAATATCTCGATCTTCTCAGATTTTGCCGCGATATTAAAGTGACTGTGTTCCTTCGTTAACCTTTCTACCGCGTTTTAGTTTCATATCTTTAAACGTCTGGATTCTTGAATTCGAGACGCTTTAATCAAGATGATTTAATTCCGTGATTTTACCGTCGATCGTTTAAATCCTTCAACGATATATCTGGCGGTCTAAGAAAATTCTTGCTTCTCCTTTTTCTCCTGACTTTTTCTCCCGAAGCGTGATATATTTCTTAAGAGTCTTCTCGAATTCCTGCAACCGAATCTCTGTTATCTTTTCATAAAAGGATCGATGTACAGCATATTACGAAGAATCGATTGTATTTGAAAACTGAAAGAAAAAAGAGAAGAGAAATGTCTACGCTATTTATATAAAAAAGACACAAATTTTTATTTTTATAGATCTATTTAATTTTGTCTTTATTATTAGTTGTATAAAAGAAACTTGTAATTTGATATATTTAGTAAGAAAGAATTCCTTTACTAAACACCGATAATGTTCTCTTTTTATTAAATTAATGCGGACGTCCTCGGCAGGATCTAAAAAGTTGCATCTATATTTGTTCAGAGCAGAAGCGTGGTCTTATTCAAACAGTCGGTAGCATCCAGTTCCCATTCGTCAATTGCTCCGCCTCGTTTTTCTTTCTCAATACGAAACCTCTGTTCGAACGTTTCACCCGTTACTCGTTTCGCTCGCTTATTCGTCCTGACTAATCGATTTTACTGTCGTGTTTTTCGAAGTTATTTTTGCATCGTGTTTTTTCTATTCGTTCCACGTTGACCGGCATAAAATTTTTAACGATTCTACCGAGATATTTTTTCTCAAAAAGTTCGTCTTCAGCGTCGTTTCTCGCTAATGGCATGCGACTCTCGCCAGAATTCTATTCAGTAACTCGATTATCATCGCGGTCTGGAAGTTTCAGAGACACAAGTTAGAATTATTCAGACGGCCAAAAAGCGAATCTTCTCGGCGGAAGTTCTCGTTTCCCCTCGAAATTGGATTCCATTGAATACGTCACGACCTT
The DNA here is from genome assembly GCA_014737525.1 of Bombus difficillimus. Lineage (NCBI taxonomy): Eukaryota > Metazoa > Arthropoda > Insecta > Hymenoptera > Apidae > Bombus > Bombus difficillimus. Next base: position 1,063,019 of record JACXIT010000178.1, on the reverse strand, counting down.
GCAAAATGTTGTCCACCCATGAGTTATTTCATGACAGTGGCGCGTCAGAAATTTCCTAGAAATCTCAGGCGGTTTGTACGAATTCACCAGCGATAACCTGTTGGAAACTTCTATCGTCAATATTTAAGTGTCACCGCATATTGCGCACAATTAGATACGAGACGTAGTTTCCAGCGTAAAACGTTATTATATAATATACCGGGTGTACTTTTTTAAATTGCACGTCTGAATTATTATTGCCGTTGCAGAAATGACTGAGAGATTTTTTCATTTACTGGTCTAATTTAAACGAGTTACAGTATGCAGTACAAGGAGTGTATACATGTACATTGCACGTATTCATGGATTTACGCGTGCAACGAACATACGGCAGATTGACTCAATTAATCAAAGAGTAAAAATACTTCGCTGTTGAGTCGATCGTTAAAAATCAACTGGTGGATTGCCGTGGATATGAAAACTCGGGAAACTGAACTTTCATCTTTACAGATTTTTATTGCAAATTTGTCTCGGTCGTTTAAAGCGTTGAATTTTGTTTATGAAAAAATAATCCGAATAAAAAGTATTTACAGTTGACTCGGTTGAAAATTTATTGAAAATAATCCCGACAAATCCACGCAATTTTTCATGTATCGTTTGAGATTAATTTTCTCGTCGATGTCAGATCAATTTTGCCTCGTATTATAAATATTTAATGGTTGAATTCTGGATTCCATCGTTTTTAACACTTCTACTATTTCTTTTTCGTTATTTTATTATATTTTTAAACTTCATATTTCTCTTGAAATATTTCACGTTGAAAATTTCGTGATTATATTTATTCTTTTTAAGAAATTATGGTATAGCCTTTTATATATTTGAACGAATGATTGAATGAATTTGAATAATTAAGCGAAATTTTATCGTTTCATTCGTCACCGTTAATTAAATTTTAATGAACGATTTGTCGACGATTTTGCTCGTGATTCTCAACGACCAAGCGTTTCAATTAGAACATATCATCGCCGATGATATTCCAGCAGTCAATCAACGTACTCGTATATGCACATGCTCTGCTTGTTCAAATTTTGGTCGTCGGCCAAAGCAGCGAACGACCACCAAAAGGATTTCTCGCGTGTGTAACTGTCGTGAAATAAATAATCTAAAGACCAATGATCTCGCGAGTGTCACCGATCCCTCGTGTAGATTTCAGTTTACGTTTGTCGTAAAGTAAAGTACAACACCTGAAAAACACGCTAACTGTTTAGCTAATTAAAATGTTGGTCGACTTTCAGGAAATAACGAGTCTCTGTTCAACAACACCCATTTTTGTTTTTCCGACACGGAATCAACCGAAATAAGCTACTTAAACGTCGTTCAATTTGTCCAACACGAAGATCTCGACAGTCTCCGGGTTCATTTTTCTACGATTGTTACAGGCTTCGACTTCTGTTTTTAGAAATAACATTTCTGTTACAAGACCGTTTCGTGTCGATTCTCCAACAAATTGAGTTAACTGTCACGATTCGCGTTTATATAGCAACTATTATACAACTTCTTGGTTGATACTGGCAAATGAAATTCTCTCTGCGGTGGGAAATTCTTACAATGGTATCACATTTCAGAGCAAACGAGAGATCTAGACACCGTTATTATCATTCGAACTCGTTATAGTTGCTGGAATCGATATAACTGGAGCATAGTTAGGCGAAGCACTAGCTCCTGGGTGGAGTCGAGGGTCAAAAGGTGAGACACAGAGCGATTGAGAAAATGAACGACTGATCGACTCTACTTTTTACTAGTTGCAGCACGCGTGGAAGTACACGATTAATATTTCATCCGCAAGAAATAAATGACCTACTTCTTATAAGTTCTCTCACGGCAAGAAGATGGCATAGATAATGATAAACTCCAAGGTAAATTTACAAAAACGGTGTATCATCGATGCTTTCCTGTACTTTCCGATTTATAGAGTCGATCAATACGTCAATGTACACAGATATTTTTTTAAATAAGTAGAACTCTAAAGAACAGTCCTTTTATCTTTAATAGAACGTCTCTGAAGAGTTTAAGATTGATAATTTTCGGGAAGACAGAAAAATGCAGTTTCAACGATACTCCGGATCTTTATTTCCACAAGATAGTTTCGAATTTGTCTCGACGCTTAAAACGTTATCACGACATCATTAAGTTTCTTACACCAATTCTATTATTTTCAATATCTATCTTTCACTTACAAGATATTAGCACCTAGTTAGATGTATGTATGTAACAAGATCTTAATACCTTTGGAGTCAAGAATATTCATAGGCTACTCGTGACTTCGTATCTCATGTTTTATCAAGCGCTGCGTGTATCCTCGGTCGGTTTCTCCAGTCATTTCCGCACGAGTATTTTTCCGGAGCTAAAGGTATTTACTTTGTTGCAAATAAAGAACGTTAAAGGATCTTTCAGCGAATCGAACGGAAAACATTCGACAGCAAGATAAGATCTGCATACAAAAATCCATCACATTTAGTTTCAACGAGGGGGAAAAGAAATTCCCTGAAGATAGATGTTTTCCTTTCATTCTCCACGACGAAGTGGCACGTGCGCGAGAAACTGCCGAGGAAAAATGGAATAAATCATATTTGCAAAGCGTGAAATCGCATGAATACGAAATGACATTTGCAGATATGACTCGCCGTATGTCTATTCAATACCTTCGTCAAGAGGCACGCGCACCATTTTGGCGTTGACTAAATGGCGAGGGAAAATAAGATGGACGTCATTTTGGAGCGCAGTAAAAGCTTTTACTAATTTAACGGAAAACAAAAGAGATTAATTGCTGTCCAGTTAATGGATCGTTATTTGCCAACAATGTCCTCAATTCGTGAACGATGAACAATCTGTAGATTAAATCGTTTATATTGGTAAATCAGTATTGGTAAATTATGCAGTTCAGCGAGTTTTTTTCCAATTTTCATTATCTAATTGCAGTCTGTTTTGACGAAACAGTGAAAAAAGTTAGATTAAATTTTGGATCCTTTCAGGGACAACAATTGATTTGAACGATGAAAGTATTCTAGTTCATTCAAACGCGTTTAAACAAATTTATTGAAATCTAATCGATATCTAACTCTATTATTGATATCTTGTAACTTTTGACTTGTAAACTTTCGCTAATAATATCTGAATATTCTATTATATAAAAGAGCTCTGTTTAATGTAATTATTCTGCTCGGTAGAAATAGTCAAAGTCTTGCACGAATCAATAAAGAATTTATTTTAAGCATCACTATTATTAATCCAAAATATTTCTCATCGATAAAGCATCACAAATTTAATATCTAATTTATAAGAATATATTCATAAACGTTGAAATATTCTGGTTCACCTGTTGATTTGTAAGAATCAGTGTCTTACATTTGGTTAATTTTTTATGGGATAAAAATTAACATATTCGACTTGTTACTTGTCTCCCTATATCCTGTAGCATATTTTACTCTATAAACGAACATACCGCGTTTGAACGTACTTTATCCTGTCATTTGAATTTTTCATCATACGCCTGCTACTTTAAAATTCCCCTACTAGCAAAATAGATGGGTCGGCCATTCAAATCCCCTATGGGCTCGTGAAGTCATTACACTATGTTTCACGGCCAGCTAACTTCCGAGTGACGTTGCTGTCGTGAAGAATAATGCGACTGCTCTACATCGGACTACATGCTAAAAATATATTACTTCATAAATTAATTTACAAGGGTTGAATATATTTCTGTTTTCAGACATTTGTGATCGAATGGATAAGGATAAAAACTGAGATAAATTTCTGTAAAGAAAGAAAGTTAGAATTAACATTTTTGAAGCATATCCAATATTAAATGGAAACGTTGCAAAAATATTATCTATTATACAAAGTTGTAAAAACGTATTGAAAGTACTTGTACTTTTAAACATTTACAATTACAAAATTTCAAATCATATTTTAAATAAATTTCTCTACAACCGTTTGTAACAGGAAGTTTATTCTCCAAACTTATACAAACCTGTTCAAAATATTTGTCCATTTAGACACATTCAATTGTGGAGCTTCGAACTGTTCGAAATACATTTCTCTACAATGATACATTTGAAAACTAACGCTATAGTTATCTACGAAACTGTAGCAAATGTAAATCGTAGCAAAATGTTTATTATCCAAACTATTCGAGCTTTCAGATGCGTCTAATTGAGTAACTCTGAATAACATGTTAAACAAACTTCTTTACAATGAAGCGTTTCAAAATGAACAGTTTTCAGGCTCATCCGGCATTAAATTGTTGTAAAAAGTTTAGTTCCCAAAGCCACTGAAACGCGTTAGAATTTTCATGCTTTTTCGGGGAAATTCATTTTCCGTGGGGTAAATAAAGTTTCGTGAAATGTCGAAATTTTTATGTCCAATATTTCCGAGGAAATTCTATCCTGATTTAAATACAATTTTGTGAAATCAGATGTTATAGAATCGATGCTTAATTCGTAGGATAAAGCGATTAATTTACAAATTTCGAACAATTGTCGTTCTCCCTCGCATCGCAGAGAAAATTCCGATGATCGTTTAAATCGAAACTCATCGGGATGCAGTGAGATTTTTATCCCCGCCATTTATACTTGAAATTTCAAAATGAAATGTAAATGAAGCTGTGAGTTTCGTTCAAACGAGAAAACGTATCGACCTTTCACCTTTTAGTAGTTGAAATTCTAGAATGAAATATACCAAGATTAACACTGAATTCAGGATGAACAGATTAATTTAATGTTTTTTCATAGTTGTGGTTCGCCCCGAAATAGCGTTGGAAAATCCCAATAACTCCTAGAATCACATATGGGACGACATTTAAATTTTCATTCTCACTGTTTATAATTGAAATTCTGGAATAAAATACGCCGGAATCAACGCTTAATTCGGTATGAAAAAGCCAATTTAAAGATTTTCCACAGCCTCACAGGCTCTGTCTCAAATAGTAATGGAATTTCCGATAGTTGATCTAGCCGTAGACATCGATAATGCCTATTGGAAAGGGTAGAAAATTGGATCAGCTGAGTAGGTTGTGTACGAGGATTTTCCCATTAAATGCTAATCGGCTAACTTGCTGTACCTGTGCTTTGCGGTTTCTACCGGGAACACACCAATTCCGGATAATCAAGCGCACAGCACTCGAAATCAAACGAATAGAAATAGAAGTTGCTCAAATTGGGACATAGAAAACGTTTCATATCGGCATAATATAAATTATTCAAAAAGAATAATGTAAGATATAAAGATGATGCAAGATAGGATTATTTGTGTCAGTAGGTTATTTATAACGAACTAAGTAATTCGCAGTTTTAATTTGTCAAATTTAGCTATAGTTTGGCTATATATATATATGTATATTGGAACAATTTTTGAGCAATTTATGTTTGAAAATAGACAATTTGATTCGTTAATTTATTAACTGTTAACGTTGCATCAATACGATATTTTATCGTCGACATTTTTCCAATCAACTTGATATTTTATAATATACGACAAGTTTAGGACTGAACATTAGAATGTTAAAATTTTTAGCCGAGTCAAATAACCATATACAGAATCGGTGATTGTTTCCATCGTTAAAATTTAACCGGAGGACTGAAATCGTAAGAGCCTGTCTTTGAAAAGCAGCTTCTCCACGAACAAACGAGAGCAGGCGCAACTTAGAAAACTTTTAAGGGGTTTAAATTATCGTCGAGTATCGCGTATTCACAAAAACTTTCTCTCCAGAGGTCATAAAATATTAAATTTCAAAGTTTTCCGCGTTTAATATTTCCATGGATATACCTTTGAAAAGCTATATATTCTGCAAGTTTCCTGATCCCTTTGTACCACTAGGTTTTCAATCGAAATTTCAAATCCACCGAGAAAAAGAAAAACTAAGAGTCTTGCAAAAACCACGCCTGGTTAAACGGATTTTCTGAATATCGAGGTCAATCGATATGATGCGAGTGGAAACCGAAGGCTTTTCATTTCTTTGACCAGCTATTAACAGTTGTATGTGTATATACTGGTTCGAGAAAGTATTTGAACGCTTATCAAACCGGAGTTTTGTTTCTCTATATTTCTATGTGTTTTATAAAACATTCTCAAGTTCCATTAGTTGTTATCGTAATTTATTCGTAGTATATTTTAGTAATTTCATCGTAAGTTTCTGCGATTTTTATCCAGGTAATTTAAGAAACTTCGTTTAGTTCATTGTCTTTGAGATTTCTAAATGGAACAAATCAGAAATTATATCGTTAACTTGTAACAATGTTGCTCTTATCGTGTTTTCTGACGTCGTTATTCGGCCTTTTTGTTGGTTTTAAAGCTCGTTTTCCATGTAGGTACGTGCACTGCTTTCATTTTATTATTGAATTCTTCCTTTGATGTTTTTACGTCTTTCTTTTATCGCCACAGTATTTCTTTCTTAGCGTCTGTGTATTTCCTTTACTGCTTCAACGATTTTGCCTAATGAATGCCTTTGTATTTTCTTCTTTAATTCTGTAACTTTTTCTATACATTTTCGGACTGCTTTTTACATTCTTTTTCCTTTCTTTTTTGATATTAAAGGCTACGTATTTTTATCTTGCGAAGATTAGTTATAAAGATTACAAGCTTTATTCAGTGTTCTCGCAATACTTTTATTCATTTCTGTTATTTTTGCTTTTCTATATCTTTTGATGAATTTCTTTTATTTCTTCGTACGTTTGAGTATTTTTCTCGTTTACCTTTTGATCTCGTTTTCTTTGCTTGTTTAATTTACTAGATCTTTCCTTTTTAATGTAGTCGTATCACCTTTTTTCGTATTTGACAAACTCTTTTTTCCGCGTACTTATGCCATTGTGTTCTTATTGCCCGAATTCTTTTCCCTTGTCGGAATTCAACCCAGAATTCTTCTCTCAGCCGGATTGCTTCCTCGAACGTGAAAATTTTTCTAAGTCTCAATTTCATCCTATTGGAATTTATCCCAGAATGGTCGGAGGATAGCAGGGGTTCTTAGGGTGATAACATTATTTGCACTCATTGACGGATAGTGCCCACGTGAATAATAGAAATCGAAAGGAAAGAGCTTTAGGAACGTCTTTGGTAATCGGGCAATAGCTGCCAGGAATTATTTCGGAAAAAATGATCATTGACCACCAATAATGATCATAGGTTGACCACAGAGTAAGCGTGCTGTCCATGTCACGTACTGGGACAAGGATAGTTTCAGTGGTTTACGGACATCTTAGGATATTTTGATACTCGTAGAAATCGAAAATATAGGAATGGGTCTGAAAGCTTTGGGTTAGTTACCCTCCTTTCCTAACGAATGATGTTTAACATGGAAAAGCACTCTGCGATATATCTTCGTGTTTGAGTGTACAATGTTTTATTTAAATGCCTGTGGAATTGTTTATTTTAGCGACTTCATATTTCCTAATCTAGACCTTTTAAATTATTTTGTTAATACTAACTCCAAGTACAAGTAATATAATTTAAGAGACTAGATAGAAATGTTTATCTTTTTTCGTAAAATAACTTAGTTACCGTGGATTATTCTAAGATAAAAGAAGCAATACCGAGAAATAAATAATAATCTTTTGTGGTAATAATCTTAAAAAAAAGAATGAAAAAAGCCAAATTCGAAAATAACATTTCTGAAAAATTCATAATACGTCTTAAACCAAGAAATATGTAACCCGATGTCATGACTCCTTCTCTCTTCCAATCCTTCTGCCATTTCCATCGCTTTTGGAACGTAGACGTGACCCGCTCCGCTCGCATCACCGCGTGACAACTCTGAACTGGTCACGTAGAGGATCAGAAATTACGTAAAGTATAGTTTAGCCTTGATTGAGTTTCTGTCGAAGAAGATAAAATGCTACGTATTGAATCACATTGTGAAATCAATATATCGATGTCGCTATTTGATGCTTCAATTTAGAATCTCGCTATATCGTGGACCATATCATATAAATTTTGACCACAGGTCAAACGTGACAAACTAAAATTCACTTTAATATTTCAAGATATAATTTCTTCCATTTCTCTGACGTGACGCTTTTTCGTTAACTTATCCTCCGCTGGAATGCTTTTTAGCAGCGAGTCACGGCTGCGAAGTGGCTTGATTAAATGCACTCTGTAATCTGCCAGCGGGATCTCGGATTTAAACGAGGAACGTAATGTAATACGAAACGTTGGGCCAGCGAGACCAACGCTTTTTAATGGAAGGTGGAAATTTCTGATGGCATCGCTATTCCATCACTTCCTGTGGATCATCTAATTTCTGCCGCGTTTATTTAATTCCTGACGTTGATCGATCTTCCCAGTTTCCACAAAAACCTAGTTTTTAAAAATGTTATTTTCAAGCTTTAAGAGGAATTCAAATAGCTTAATTTGAAGTACACCTTTTTATCCCTTCGCTTGAGTGTTCGGGTTAGCGATTTAAATTCAAGTGTCCAACATTTTTATCCAATTAGTCAAATGATTTAACTCCAACTCGTTTGCGTTCTTGTTAGGATATTTTTTCGTACAATCGCTTTACTAACGCGCTGTTTTGGTTAATGTAAAATACCCTTTTAAGTTATAAACGAACTTGGAATTCTTCCAACAATTCCTTCACTCAGAAGGAACTTACTACATTTTCATCAAATTTAATTTAGATTAATCTCGGTTAAATTCAACTTTGTATTCGTATAAGTTAGCGTATACTTGAGAGTTAGGTAACTTGATTAGCCTGAGCGTTTCACGGTTCAGTTTTAACGAAACAAATAGAACAAATTTTATTCTATCAATAATTTTTCTTATTACTCTACGTGTGTGTATTTTCCATAGCAGCAGAGTAGTCAGAATTTCGCTGCTATTTTCGGGATCGTATCGATCCTATCCACCAATAACTGCTTTTATTAAATTGCAGTCTGCTTAAGTAACTGTGAACAGGGTAGTGTAGGTAATTCAATTTACGCGAGACGACGGGCTATAATTTTGTTTTATTTCGGGTTCCATCGATTTCCTACACGCTGCGTGGATATTGGAAAGAGATGCAAATTAGAAATGATTTTTAACGCGAAGTAAAGCGTCCTTGCCTCGGAAGAATATTCGACGATTTAATTGAAATAATCTATAATGCGGGAATGTAGAGTATCTTCCACTTCAATGGAAAAATGAATAATTCATCGCGTGACATTCTATAAGAATCGATATTCGTGCTTATTGTTGCGTAATGACTAACATTTAACAAAATTGATATTCCCGGGCTACGGGTTTTTGTTTATTTATAGGAAATTTGAAGATGTATATTAAAATACATAGAATACGCTATATAAAAATTTATGAAATATCCAAAATATAGTACCTTTTATAACAGTAAAAATATTTTCAACCCATTTCCTAAATTCGTAAAAATATACATAAGTATCTGTGATATAGTAAATTTTAGTTAATATAAAATTTATCGAATCGAATAAAATGTACTTACTCTTGTAAAATATAAAGCTTTCAGCTACTTCAATAAACGTTTTATTCCTAGTGGGCGTTACTATGAAAGCGGGTTTCAAAGATATTTTAGCCAGAGATGGGAGAGAGAGAGAGAGAGAAAGAGAGAGGGGAGATTTTAATTTGCATTTGCGATGCAGCCTTCAAAGTTGCATTATTAGAACCGCCCTTGTTTGCGGGTTATTTTTCCTTGTCTCCGTCCTTGTCTTATCCATTTTGCCCTTGTTCTCCGTTTGAGATACCACATTATTTTCAAATATGGTTACTTGAATTTTTCAACCTAGATTCTAGATCAAGTATCTTCTATTCGTAATTTATTATTTAGGTTACTCCTAATTCATTGTATATAAATTCCATCATCTCCACGAAATTAGTAAAGAATCATCGATATCGTAAGAAATTAGATCTTGAAAAAGTAAAACAAATAGTATAGAATCAGGCGACACACCACAGATTCTAAGAACAATTAACAGATACTGTATGCAAGAACTCTTATTGGTACTGTGTACTGAAACAATATCGTATTCAACTCATTCTACGACCATAAATTCTATCATTCTATAAAATTCGTACGAATCATCAACGAAATTACATCTTGGAAAATTGCAACAGAAAACAGATAACATAGAAGGAGGATAGATACGCGATTTTTACGTATTATTTCACTGTTTGTCATTGCTCGTAATAATTTCTGATAATAATTTCTAATTGCTCATAATTTCGTTTCTCATAATGGATTACAATCTTAATTTATAACTACGCTATATCGATTACACATAAAATTTCTATAGAGTACACGATAGTTTCCGGATGAAAGTTGCATAATGCAAATTATTTGCAATGGAATACATACAGCGTTATACATATATGTGTTCGAAAGTCGTAAAATAATTTTTCAAAGTTTCGCACATCGTACGGATCATTGGCCGGGCAGATACAGACAAGTGAAGAAGCCCTCGAGGTTTTTACCTATTCCCTTTCCTTGTGGAATACGCTGCTCGTGCCAGGATCGTGTCACGATTAAATTGAATTTCACACCAGAAGCTGCTCCTGCGGGGATTCCAATTTACACAGAGTTGACAGCGTTCAAGGAAACCTGCTATTTTGTCAACGATACTCCGTTTGAAGTCCAATCGTTCCAAAACGTCTTGATTTTTGTCACGCGAACCCTCTAACTTCAAGTATTAAGATATTTAACACATTAAACACCAACATTGCGTTAACGAAATAACGTCTCATTTGCAATAACGTATCAAAAATTGTCAAAGTATTTTTTAATTTTCCTACGAACTTCGTTTCACCGCTTGGTCCCTAATGGGTTAAATATTTACAATTTAATATTTTATAAACATTCTGGCATTTTTTTATTTCACGTTCCTGCTCTTCTTCGTTAACGAAGTTATGTATTTTATAGTAAACCTAGTCTCGGCGGTGACGTATATTTTAATATTTTAATCATAGTTTCATTACTTTTAATTTCCACTTAACCACAAAACGGAATATATTCGTAAGCATATAATTACTCGCAGGAAGCTCGTACAAAGTATTTTGCGAGGTGCATAAAATGAGAAGCAGACGGGAGGTCGAGACGAATAAACCTATTTACAAGTTTACTCGTACGCAGTACACGGAATATTCTACGATATACCACGACATATCAAGAGTAGCTGGAAGTGCCGCTGAAAACCATGTTGTTGAACCATATTGTTGAAACAATCTCGTAAAGGTAATTTACGCGACAATGATTCATTTCTGTGATGCGATTGTGTAATTCTCTCGTTCCCTCTCAATTCGTTTTATTTCATTTTCGTATGCACGGCCGGATACAACTGAATTATATTCAATCTAAGTAAATCGAAACGATCGAGCGTCTTTTCCAGTTGATTCTTCATTTAAATTTTATTTTTCATCCTATTTCAACACAACCCACTAACTGAATCTATAAAAATTGCTCGTGTCGTAAGTTTTAAAGATATATTAGAATATTCGCAATTTCTAAAATTCACGGACAGAATTTTACCTCCACATCAACGAGAAAAATCAATATCTTTGTAAACTTATTTCTAAACAATCCACCGATGCGGTTTACTAATAGCGATCATATATTTCATAAAATTATTTCAAAAATTTTGAAGATACGTACATAGAGATAATCATTACTTCAGAAATATCTTTATAACAAATTCCTACTTCCAGTGTCAAGCAAACATCGTTACATCATCCTGACTGCAAGAGGCGTCCGTGATATATTGATCCGCTCTTACGTCTTCAATCAATGACATTCCTTGAAAGAACACGTATACTCATTAAAGAAAATCTCGAATGTTTCCTTTCTCGCTAAGGAAACTTCCTCTATCCGCCTTGGGTCGTCGAGGCAGATTTTTCAGGAACTTTGACATCGTTCGTCTCGTATAATGGTAGTGGAAAATCACAGATACACACTCCATACACATGAGATCATCAAGCAGTCTATTACCTATAAAAATCGTCGATCCTATCGAGATGCACGGAAGGTTGTTTATAAAACTCGAGTTGGAACGGGCGAGACGAAGGTGAAAAGAGAAATACGCTGCATCTCGCGATCAAATTTTAAAGAAATTGTTACTCGTTCTCTGTTGGATGACTATTGGCACGATCGATAGAGGAACAATTGTCAAAGGTACGGTTTGCCAATGATAAATCACGATGTACAGGCGAATAATATGATTTAGGTTATACGGAGTTCTATTCGGTTGGAATGTCTCGAATAGGATATTTATCTCACTTGTATGGTATCGAGGTGTTACGATGGACGAGTATAAAAGCCACGTAGTAAGAGATAAATGTGTGTTTGGAAGCTGGATCGTGATCACTGATCAATGGACGTTGATCAACCGTGATGTAAAAAAACGCGATACGTGACTGTATTGTACGAACTAATTTTTTGTTTTTTTTTTTGTTTTTGTAAAATGTACAGGGAACTTGTTTCCCAGTGCGGAAAATCTAGTTTACTTTTTACAGTGGACCATTTAATTCTAGTCCATACTGTGTACCAAATACTAGAGTAAACTATCGACTTTAAATCTATTTTTGAAGATAACGTGGTAAATCATGAAATATATGACGTATTGAAATTTGTCAAAGAATCAGAGATATTAAATGAAATAATACACAGTGACATCTGTTTATTGTTAATAACCATGTACTTAGTTGATAGGACAGTAATCTTTAAATAAGTGAAAAAATATATCATTTTCATTGATGTACTGGTAAAAGTTTCTCCTTTACAAAAAGTGGAGAGAATAGAAAATAAAGTTTTCTATTAATATGTAGAAATTATGATCGTTGAAAGATATGTAGGACTTTCTCGTACGGCTGAAAAACGATCTTTCGTTTAATTAAGTCAATTAGTTCTGCGAAAGTGACTTTACGACATCTACTATTCCTTCAATTTTCCTTTCTCGATAAAATTTCAGACGAGACAACCTCTTTAATAATGAATTTATTATGACCAGAAAGGATTATCTTTTGTTATGCTGAAAAATAAATTCTATTCTTAATACGAAGAATAAATAATAATAATATATACAAATTATATAAATAATGGCTATTGAACCTTCTACTATTCGTGAAAG